>CAVNYN010266032.1:0-70754 GCA_963692815.1 Nyctanthes arbor-tristis | reverse complement strand
TGATTTACGATCCGAATACTATCAATTGAAAATAAAAGAGGAGGATATTCACAAGTCCACCTTTAGCACAATGTATGGACATTTTGAATTTTTGGTTATGCCCATTGGCTTAACAAATGCTCATGCGGCTTTTATAGATCTTATGAATCGAGTATTCAAGAAATATTTGGATAAATTTATGATCGTGTTTATTGATGACATATTGATTTATTCAAAGTCTCGAGAAGAACACATCAAGCATTTACATTTGGTTTTACAAACTTTGAGAGAAAAACAATTGTACGCGAAATTCTCAAAATGTGAATTTTGGACCCAAAAAATGATTTTCCTTGGTCATGTTGTGGATTAAAAAGGGATTTTAGTTAACCCAAACAAGATAAAAGCTGTAATAAACTGGCCACAACCTAGGACTCCTACAGAAGTACGAAGTTTCTTGGGGTTGGCTGGTACTACAGAAGATTTGTCAAAGACTTTTCAAAAATTGCAACTTCTCTTACCCGGTTAATCAAGAAAACTGTACAATTCAAATGGACTGAGGACTGTGAAAAAAGCTTCGAAGAGTTAAAGAAGCGGCTAACCATGGCCTCCATCCTTACCATTTCTGAGGAAAGTGGTAAATTTAGTATTTACGTAATGCATCCAAGTATGGACTTAGATTTGTGCTAATGCAAAATGACAAAGTGTGGCCTATGCATCCAGACAATTGAAGCCTTATGAAAAGAATTACCCCACTCACGACTTAGAACTAGCCGCTATAGTGTTTGCCTTGAAGGTTAGGCGACACTATCTCTATGGAGCAAAGTGTGAAATTTATACGGATCACAAAAGCTTGAAGTATTTCTTTACCCAGAAAGAGCTGAACATGCGGCAACGAAGATGGCTTGAATTGGTAAAGGATTATGATTGCTCAATCAATTACCATCCAGGAAAGACAAATGTGGTAGCCGATGCTTTAAGTTGGGAAGTTATCACAAATGAAAAGAGACCTAAGGAGTTGTAGCAGGAAATTGAAAAATTCGAATTAGAAATTTTGCCAAATAGGGATGCAAAGCTAGGGGCCATGACTGTGAAACCAACATTAATGGAGCAGATTAAAGAAGAGCAAGAGACTGATCCATTTGTTAAAAAGATACGGGACAATCTGAAGGATGGAAAAAATCCCCTTATAATATGTCAAGCCAAGGACTATTGAGATACAAAGATAGAGTATATGTACTAGAAATAGGAAAAATAAGGGAACGTGTTTTGGAAGAGGCGCACAGCACACCATACACTCTACATCCGGGTTCCACAAAAATATATCTTGATATAAAGAAGTTATTTTGGCGGCCCAACATGAAGCGACATATTTTGGAGTTTGTCGCTAAATGCCTCACATGCCAACAAGTTAAAGCAGAACACCAACAACCATCAGGGATATTACAACCATTGGAGATTCTCGAATGGAAATGGGAGAAAATAACAATGGATTTTGTGAATGGATTACCAAGAGTCATCAAAGGATATGATGCTATATGGATGATCGTTGACCGTCTAACAAAATCAACACACTTCATACCCATTAAAATGACATTTAAAATAGAGCAACTGGGCGAGTTGTATATTCGGGAAATCATAAGATTACATGGTATTTTAGTTTCCAATACTTCGGATCGAGACCCGCGATTCTTATCACGATTTTGGAAAAAAGTTCATCAAACCTTGGGAACACGATTAAATTTTAGTACGGCTTTTCATCCCCAAACTGATGGTCAATCTGAACGAACCATCCAAACCTTTGAAGATATGATCTGAGCGTGTGCTTTGGAATTTCCACAAAATTGGGATCATTATTTACCGTTGGCGGAGTTTTCATACAACAATGGCTACCGTTTCTCAATTCAAATGGCACCATACAAAGTATTATATGGAAGAAAATGTAGATCGCCATTATACTGGAGTGAAGTAGGAGAAAGAAAAATAATCAATTCAGAGATGATGGAAGAAATGATCAAAATAGTTGATACGATAAAGGAAAAGTTAAAAGCCATACAAGACCGTCAGAAAAGTTATGTGGATCAAAGATGATGGCCATTGGAATTTCAGATTGGAGATCAAGTATTTGTCAAAATATCTTCAATAAAGCAACTCTTCCGCTTCGAAAATAGAGGCAAATTGACTCCTCGGTACATTGGGCCATTTGAAATAACAAGGAGAATTGGAGAAGTGGCCCATGAATTGAAATTGTCCGAAAGAATGAATCGGATTCATCCGGTGTTCCATATCTCAACCCTAAGAAAATATATGCCGGATCCTTCTCATGTACTTTCAGAAACACCTTCTGACATACAACCTGACTTAACCTTGGAAGAACGACCAATGAAAATCTTAATGCGGGAGACAAAAAGATTACATAATAAAGAAGTACCCCTTGTTCATGTACTGTGGAAAAGTGAAATCTTGGAAGAGGAAACGTGGGAATGAGAAAATGATATGAGAAAACAGTATGAGAAAATAGTTTCCCAAGTTATTTACAGATAATTCTGAATTTCAAGGACGAAATTCTTTTAAGAGGTGTAGATTGTAATATCCTTTGTAATTTCTCTATTTTAATAGTGACATCTTCGGAATAATAATTGTTTTTGATATTCAAATACAAGTAATCGGTGAGTAAATCTTCTAATTGGATGACTAGTCGAAAATACAAGGACTCACTTATAGAGTACAATAGGTAAAGGGTTGAACAAGAAATAAAGAGAAAACTCTAATACACTTGTATCCAATGGGAATTTCCACATTGATTGAATCTTTAACCCACACTTGGTATCTTGAGTTACAAGAAAGAATTTTTATACCTCCAATTTAAATCATTGCTATGGGACAAGTGGGAGCCTTTGCATTGGTGGAACTCAAAAACCTTTAGAAAACAAGAAGGAAAATTCGTCTATAAATTGTGCATGGTTTTGAACACTCTCAAAAGACCTTCAAAAGCTTTCTTTTATCTCTTCAAACAAGGCATTGTTCATATACATATAGAACTCATACTATAAAGGCTATTTTGCTTGGATATACTAAGGAATTGAAGGTGTTTTGCCACTCACTAACATTCACTCAACTTCAAAGATATAAGAAAACAAAGTGAGTAATTCATTACTTTGGTTTACTTAAATGCATAAGTTTCAAATAAGTTTCAAGCAAAGGTATGTGTTTTGGATATTGTTAAAATGTTTTCTTGCATAAAAAGTGCTAGAGTCCCTCTACCCATTTTGCATTGTTTGCTATGCTTTGATCCATGCTAATTGCTATGGATTAATGAAATATTGGAAATCCGGTAAAAGTTAACAAGAAATTGTCATGAATCTATTGTGTTGCCATTACTATATTGGTATTTGAAAGGTAACGAGGCGCCATGGGTAGTAGGAACTTCTAGTATTTAGGCCCTATAATGTATCCAAAAGGTTTGTGCATCTTAATGTTCTCAAGATTGTAAAATGAAATGATTTCTATAACCCTTTGGTAAACCGAAATAATGTATTACTCACGGGGTATTTTATACTCACTTTGTATGTCATTACCCTTTTATTGATGATCCACCGAAGGATCGTTGAAAGAAAGGCCGAAGAGTGGAGGTTGTCGCACGATGCAAGCCATATTATGCATGTGATCGAGATAGACATTCGGGCATATTACGAGGATGAGCCCATGTTTGTAATGTATTTGGGAACATCATATGAGTTTGATATATTTTGTGCCTACTCCCTCAATCTTGTGCACCGTGATAAGATTATAAAGGATAGACATATGTTTCTTGTTTTAAATAAAAGTTAATGATAGGAGTAAGTCAAGTATATGTATGGAAACTAAAATAACTAAATAAAACTTGACTTGTATAGTAACATTATAATGAAAGTTTTTGCAATAAGATTGGGAGTCCCATTTTCACATGTAATATTTAACGTATGTCATGTTTTTATAATATATAAAGTGGCTTTTATTTAACCTACACGACGCTCTTCCGATCTAATACTACAACTTTAAACTAATTGAAGATAACAAACAACACCACATCATCTAATGAATAAAAGAGAATTGATTGACAAGTCGTGCCCCTCGATTTTGACAAGAGTTGTAACAGGTATTTAAGATACTTCCGGCATATTGATTTAGTAACGTAACATTAACCCATGGTTTTATTGAGGGGTTTGACACTTGTTGTGCTAAAGGCTGTCCATGGGTGCTATATGCCTGTGCTGTGGAAGGCAAATCAAGTTTTTGCATCAGGACACTGGTGATCATGGAACACAATTGTGAAATGACTTTCGAGAACAAGTAGGCAACTATTGATTTCTTTTCCAAATAATATGTCGAGTTGTTTCGCAACCAACCGGAGATCACATTTGACGGGTTTACAAGCGTGGTTAGGGAGGACTACGGGTTTACTCCATCTAGAGCTCAGTACCATAGATGATAGAACCAAGAACAAGTGCCTTAACATCATAAGGGGCGGCAATGCAGGTCAATGCCAACTTCTTATTGATTACATGAATGAGCTGGAGAAAAAAAAAAAAAAGAAACGAAGGCTCCACGGTTGTGCTAAAAACTGAGATGGTGGGTGACAAAAGGGAGTTTAAGATACTTTCCTCACTACTACAATATTGACACTTAGATGATATGCTCACTTCCTACCTTAATATGGTGGGTGACAAAAGGGAGTTTAAGATACTTTCCTCACTACTACAATATTGACACTTAGATGATATGCTCACTTCCTACCTTAATTATTTCATCCACAGAAATCCATCTATTCCAAAGTTTCCAATTAAAAGCTGACATTTGTGTAGGAATACACTATTGATGCTCAAATTGATATGACTTTTGTAAACTATGTGTTGGAAACAATTAAAGTCTGTTAATAAAAATTTACAAATAAAACTGAAGCAAACTCGTAACCAATTAAGCTGAGGAATTGAAATCTTGCTCTCTTTGGAATCTCTTCAACCACCGGTGCAATAGAAAATCACAAGACTTAACCCCTCCATGATACAGCTGCCCAATTGATACATTATAGTTCAATCCTTTTCACACTAAGGACGAACCCAAAGTTCCACAAAAGAACTCTCAATCTTTCTACAGAAAGAACGTCCTCTATAACATGGAGACTAAGTTCCTTGTTGGAGGCTGACTAGACAAAGGAAATGGGATCCATCATTTGTCACCAATTTCCCCCCAATTTGAATAGGACCCACCCCAAAAAATTGAAACCCACTATTCTCTATAGGCCCTCCCACCCCCAAAACTAAGGCCCGTCCCCTCCTCTTTCGCCATTTTCCGCAAATTGCGATCCCTCCCTCTCCTTGCTGGAGCTTGAAGTCAGCCCCCTCCAAGCCTATCGACGTCATCATATGCCGAAAAATCTGAGGCCGACTGCTAGTCAACCCCATTCTGTAAAGCGCGATTCCCCCCAGGCATCTAGCTTCTACAAACCGCCCTATTTGGAAATCTTTCTGACGCTCCGGCAACCTCCAAAAAATCAATAAACTCGATCCCCCAGCTACCGAGCACTGATTCACAAACCTATAGGAGAAAACATCAGAGTGGATAATTTGGAACCATGATTCTAGATGCTCAACACAGAACACGAAAAGGCAGAAGAAGCAAAGCAGTTTTTTGCCCTTTTTTCCCATAAACCAGAATTTACATAATTACATTCAAAAGAACCTGGCATGATAGTGAAACAGCACGTTGAAACTGAAATGAAACTGCATAACAAAATTAAACTACTCTCTCTCAACCCAGATGATAGTGAGTTCTAATTTAGGATAGGAAAAAGAGAGATGAACTAAACTAAAACATGGGACTAAACTACAAATACTTCTTATAGCTAATACGCTTATAGCCGGATTTTGGAGCGCCTTTGTTGAGGTTTTTGTAACTAGTCACCTTCTTGAACTTGACTTGAGTCTGGTAATCAGTGGTGCATCCTTCAATCTTGTCATCAAACTTGATGCTGGATTCATACTTAACCTCTTCTTTGTACCCATAAAATCCGTTGCGTTTGTCGACGAAATCTCCAGCCTTCTGGGTCTTGGTGAACTTGATGGAAACCCCACCATCATAGTCATAGATTACTGTCTTTGAAGTGTTTTCCAGTTCGTAGGACTCGTTTATCCCCCTTTTGGAAGAACCCGACCCGACGAAATAGTATGGGACGACCTAGATGTAGCCACAGTAGGCCTTGACGGGAGCTTTGCCTCCTTTGCCAGCCATTTTTTGGGGTTTTTTCCTAGAGAAGAAGCTGAGTATCATGGATGATTATCAATGGTACAAAACTAATGAAAGAGTTGTATGATTGAACTAGGAGATTTTTTTTTTTTTTGGGGTGGGGAGGGAGGGTAAACATTTGTTTGCTTGTAGAAGTCTACATAACATTGAATTGATGAATACATAGAAGCATTAATTTGGTACAATCTAAAGCGAAATGAATATCCAATGATCCTTAAAAACAATTTTTCTTGGCTGCACTAATTCCTTGAAGTCAGAATCCATAATCACTCCATCCATCACATGAACTAAAATATTCCCCAATTTCAAATCTACATGTTCTTCATCGGCACAGCTGAAAGTCCGAGCACTGGAGTCAGGATTGCATATGTATCACTGGCCTTCTCATGTGTAGCATTAATTTGGTCCGTGTTTTATTTGATTTTAAATGAAGTAGTTGAGTTTTTCCCAAGTTGATATGCAGATTGGGGTCGAGGAGAAGCAGGCTTCAGATTTTCCAGCATCTGTTGACGGCAATAAGCTTGGAGGGGGGGCCGACTTGAGCTCCGGCAAGGGGGAGAAGGGATAACGATTTGCAGAAGATGGGGAAAGGGGAGGGAACGGGCTTCAGATTTTTTGGGAGGGGTGGGGTGATAGAGAAAAGTGGGTTTTAATTTTTTTGGAATGGGCCCCATTTCAAATTGGGGGGAAGTTAATGGGTGACAAAACGATGGATCCCATTTCTTTTGTCTAGTCAGCCTGCCAACGAGGAATGTCCTCTCTATGTTATAGAGGACGTTCTTTCTATAGAAGGATTCATAGAACTCCTTTCTTTTTGTCGAGACAATAAGAAACATTTTAGCTAAAATATGCAATTTGTTGTATGAAGATGCATGTCCGTAGACAACAAAACTAGGTAGGGGTATGTATAGGTGTAGAATAATAGATGTGAGTAATTAAGCTATTAAAGACAACATATAACTTAACTTAGTTATAACAATTAATAACTACATATACAATACAAGTAACATCTTGAAAGATGAATTTAGTCGGATTAAAACATTTGATACCATTTAATAATAAAATGTTACAACACAATGCATATTTCTAAATAAAGATATGCAAGAGAAAAGTATGAAGTTACCTGAAGGATCAGCCATCCAAAAAGCCTCATCAAGAATACACTCAGAATCATGAATATTAGGATTCACAACAGTCAGAGCTGAAAATTGGGGCATCTTTTAAACAATGATCATACCAAGACTTAACATATTATTGCCACCACCTATTCTGCAAGCTATATCAGCCTCATTTATGCGGTTATGCCCTACACGTACTTAATTCTTTTGAAAGATATCCCACAAAAGCAACTAAAAGAGTTAATTACCCGAATTGTCATTGTACTTTCAAAAAGTTATCTAGAATGTCATCGTAAAACTTACACGAAATACCACTGTACTTCCAAAACGTTATCTCAAATGTCATTGTACTTTAAAACTCACCCGATATGCCACTGAACTTGTGAAAGTGTTATCACGTTTGCCACCTTCGTTCAAAAATGCAACTGACTTGATGACATAGTTAACAAAATTTACCACATGGCATCTTGACTGTTATTTTTTTAACCGAGTATTGACCGAGTGGCAAGTAAGATAACATTTTCACAAGTTTAGTGACATATGAGGAAAGTTTTATAAAACTTTATAAAGTTTTAGTGTCATTGTACTTTATAAAATTTTTCTCATATGCCACTAAACTCGTGAAAATATTATCTCATTTACCACTCCGTAAATACCCAGTTAAAAAAAAGTTGAAGAGGCCATGTGGTAAATTCCGTTAGTCATGTCATCAAGGCCGTTACATTTTTTAACGGAGGTGGCAAATAGAATAACACTTTCACAATTTCAGTGGCATATCATGTGAGTTTTAAAGTATAATGGCATTTGAGATAACTTTTTGAAAATACACTGGCATTTCAGGTAAGTTTCAAATTACAATGGCATTTGAGATAACTTTTTGTAAATATAGTGATATTTCGGGTAATGAACTCCAACTAAAACATCGTAGAAAATTGTGCAGAAAATAACATGCAAAGATTTTATTTTATACACTTTAATTCAATAATAACTCAGAAATTTTCTAAGAAGATAGATAAGGCTCTTTATAAAGGAGCTTTACCCTAATGTAGCACGAATTTAACAAAAGCAGTCATGCATTGTGTGGGGCTGCTTTTATTAGATTCATGTCAAATAAGGGTAAGGCTCCTTATAAAAGAGCCTTATCTAGTTTTGTAGAAGGACTCAATAACTCAAGTCTTAAAGATTTTATCCTTGACAAACATAAAACGTTTAAATTGAAATGCAGAAATGATTATGCTAAATTCAATAGTTTGTAGTCTAAGGTTTCATAAAAATAATTTTATTATTTCTATCTAGTAGCCATCACCACCTGTCATCTCGCTTCTACCAAACCCTTCATCTGAAATTTATTATATGAAAAATGTTTTAAAATTTAGGAATGAGCTATGCATAGATGCATTCAGTAAACTATGTGCACAATTAGCAATTTATATCATGAAACAACACATAATCATGTAATTTAATGGTCAACTAAAAGGCCGCTGATGACATAAGTTAGAGATAATGATAGGCATAAGCCACAGATAATACTAGGCATATCTTGCTAGACTCGCTAATGGTATAAGTCACAAATAATGTTGCACATAAACCACTGATAATGTTAGACTACGTTCATCCACGCCAAACTCACAATATGAATTGTACAAGAAAATATTTCAAATTAGTGCACATATTTTGAAAAGAAAAAGTTTTTTGTAAAGAGTCTTAACTCATTTGATGATGGAGTTTTTTTTGTTTGAATTTACTTTCTAATCATGTATGACAAGCAAGGCCACTAATGATCTCCCGTTATGGGAAATTATCCCACCATACATACACATAGCGAGAGAGTATTTGGACAATTATATACCCCCATATATAGGGGGATCAGAATATTTAGGCTTCTCCCATAATCTCCTGCCACAGGAGTGTATGATGGGATAATCCCACCATACATGTGGTGGGAGATAATTTTGACATGCACGGCCCCATTTCCAATTAAAAATTGGGTGTTTGAAAACATAATTTTCATAAAAATTACTAGTATTTCACTCATGTGTTAACAGTAAGTTAAAGAACTTAGATTGCCACTCAAAGAATGATTATCTTTTGAATTCTAACACAATGAAACACTAAGCAGTAGCAGAAATGTTTAAATAGATGTATTAATAGGCTTACAAACTTTATAAGATACTGGACTGGTGAACAGGCCGAAGACAAAAATATTGGTTAAGGAAACATATAGGAAAAAAGCAAATGAACACAACAGATCGACTGAAACACCAAATATTCATCATTAGCAGTGACAAGGCTACTACTTCAATCCGTATCATCGAGTTAGTCCAAAAGTATATATTATGGGTTGAAAAGTGACATCATATTTGAAAGTTATGCATGTTTCTTCAAGCACAGAGTATCAAACTTGCCAAACAAATATATCAGAAGGCTCTGATAATTACGAAAGATATAGAAACACAAAATGGACGGGAAAATTGTTTAGAAAACATTTTTCTTATTATTTATATATATATATATATATATGTGTGTGTATATATATATATATGTATGTATATTTAAGGTTTGACTAACTAATTGATTGATTGATTACAAAAAAAAATCTCAAGTGAAAAATAGACGGCTCATATAATTGCCAAAGATAGAGAAACATGAAACGAGCTGGAAGATTTTTTAGGAAACCTTTTAGATAAGGTTTAATTAATTAATAAATTAATTTACCTTAGTGTTTGTCTACGAGTATTTGAATATCGTTTAGAATTATTTTAATCATTCATCACTTAATAAGAACTTATGTTATTTGCATAAAAGTAATGTTATTTATGTAAAGAAGTAATGTTTATGTAACAAGCCATGTTATCAGCGGGAAAAAACCTCAGTGCTCTAGGAGCACTGAGTGCTCAATGCTCCAGCCACTGAAGTTTTACCATTTGTATTATTAGTAGCCCACTTAAACAACTCACACCCCTCCTATTAACACATTTAACATTCTTTTGAATTCCATTTTCTTTTTTTGTTTTTTCTCAATTGAAAATTTCTTTTCTTGATTTTAACTTTAGTTTTTCATTTTATCTTCCCCCGATTCACGTGCTCGTGATAATTAATCATCAGATTGCACTAAAAATTTTCACAAGCATCTTCAATGTTATCAACATTTGCATTAATTGATTAATTAATATAAGTTAATTATTGAGATCGGAAGAATCACCCTGCAAATAATTCAGTGTTTATCATCAGTTTGTGAATACAGTTGAGACACCCCTTCACCAGCAAAGGGTGCACTGGATGAACACCAAACATCATCCGTAATGAATTGCATCCACGACTCGTCTTTATCTTTTTCTTCCATACAAGCCGTCGATGATGATACTAAAGGCACGTGAAATGGGGAAAAAAGTTGAAATGAAAAACAGAAGTTAAAACCAAAAAAGGAAAATATTTTAGTCGGCAAATGGCATACACATGAAATTGAAAAAAAAAAAGTGAAATGAAAAACTAAAGTTGAAACTATATAAAAAAAAGTAGATGGAATTCAAAGGAATATTAACGGTGTTAATATGAGGGGTTTGGGTTGTTTAAATGGGCCACCAATAATACCAATGACAAAAATTCAGTGGCTGGAGCACTGAGTACTCAGTGCTCCTGGAGCACTGAAGTTTTTTCCTTATCAGCGTAATAAGTCTTGTTATTTGTGTAACAAGATATGTCATGTGTGTAACGATACATGCTATTAAAAATCTATGTTATTTTTGTAACAAACTATGTTTTGTGTGTAACAACATATGTTATTTTTGTAATAACCTATGTTAATATTGTAGCGACCTGATTTTTATAAATGAAAATTCTTAATCTAAAAGCTTTAAAATAATTTTAAACGCAATGCTACCACTTTATTTCTATATTACAATAATTGGTCAAGATAAGGATTTTTATAGTTGCGTCACCCGTCTAATCTATTTATATTCTTAATGGAAAATTAGTCTGCGGTACAACTGTACTGTAATTTTCCCTCTAAAAATGTTTTTTTAGGGATAATGTAGGCATTTTACATCCTTTGGTGATCCATGTGGTTTATCTGATTATTTTCTTTTTTTAAGCTAATAGTACTGATTGTCTTTCCTCTTCCAGACTTTCTCTCTCTTTTCCTTATTTGGTGGCTTATTGCTTTGGGAATTAGAGTTTTGTTCCCTTTAATTTCATTTTAATCTCTCCAATTCCCTCCCTTATCTCCGTCTAAAATATAATACTTATTCTTCTATCCGATTCTCTCTCTTTCTCTCTCTCTCTCTCTCTCTCTCTCTCTCTCTCTCTCTCTCTCTCTTATATCACAGACTAATTTCCTTATATATATATATATTCAATGTTTTAGCAATTAATAAGTTTCATCTAATTGCAAAAAAAAAAATAAAAATAAAAAAAATTTCATCTATTATGATATCATTCATTTAAAGAGTTCTTAAAGGAGGGAAGAAAATTGTATGACCCTAACAAAATGAAGAATGTTTGTGTTTTGTTTAATTTAAAATCAAATTTACATGATAATTGAACATAAGCCGATATTATTGCTAATAATTAGTTGGCAAAATTATGATAAGAATGCAAAAGAAAAATTGAGGACATAATTACATTAGTAGACAAATATTGAAGACCTTTAATACAATAAAAAATTTGTGCAACAAAAGAAATTTTTGGTGTAAAAATAATTAAGATAAAAATTTTAGGATATGTTTGCTTTACTATGTTTAGTTTTCATTTTTTATCAGAAACTTTCATATTGATTACAAAATAAAAAAATAAAAATTTTAATAAAAAATTCAAACTAAAAATTGAGATATGAAAAGAATATTCTCTAAGTAAATCTTTTCATAAATGAGACTTGAAAATGAGCTATTTTATAGAGTAGTTTAATCATGTATATCTTATCTTATGCTGATATATATCTTATCGACATAGGTATTTTGATTGATTTATCAATATTCAAAGTTTTTTGATTTTTTAATTCAAAAATTTTTAATATATATATACACGTATATATATCTTATGTAAGAAATATTTCCTAGTTTGGATTAGACTACTTTTTAACTGATGTGTTAATTTTTAGTTATTTTTTATATGCTTTTATATCAAGTCGTTATCAGGTTACTTTTTTTGCATATAATAAATTTGGATAAATATGGTTTAACTAACGTTTCATAGTTTATAAAATTCTCATTACAGTATAATCATATAGAAAAATAAAGTGTTTGATTTCTCGAGATATGGAAATGGTAACTATTTTGGTTTTTGTAGTTGTTATTGAAAAAACAATTGCAAAAATACTTCATATCTAATTTTGAAGATAATAAATTTTGAAAATAAGAAAAAATCCAAAAACAATTAAAAAAAATCAAAGCGACTAAATGATATTCTAAAAATAAGACTCCTACCTATTGAAAACTCCTTAATTCTCTTTCATCCATAATAAGTATCATCAATCACAATCGTTTCTCTCTCATCTAAGAATAGCCGTTGACCTCAACAAGAAGAAGACAATATAAAGAAGAAAAAATATCTAGAAATTACATACGAAACAATCGACGAAAGATTCTCGTACACAAGGAAAGGAAGAAATCGCACGGATCCGTTTAAGAGGTTACACACGATCAAAATGATTAAATGACTAGGCATAACATGTAACTTGTTACATGTAATAAGTTACACACTATGTAAAGTATTACATATGTCAGTTATAAACTCATATATTCTTTACTCTTTATACATGTGACTAGACATAACATGTAATTTGTTACATGTAATTGTTCCGATAAAGAACGTTCTATTAGCATGGGTGGGTCCAAAACATAAATTGTTGGACTTCAGCAACTTCACTAGTGAAAAGGGAAAGAAGGACACAATCGAGGTGATAGTCACCGACGATTATGAAATTAAAATGAAAATTGTAAACTTAGTAAATGGCCAGAAAACTTATCTCTACAACCGGATCAATTGAAGACCGATATATCTTCATCTGCTTTTTCAACCCCCACTTGGAACCGATTGAAACAATGGCACAACAATTGATGAATGCCCGTCATTGAATCTTTAGAGCCACCAGACGCGGGATAGAGAGCAAAGGGAGTTTTGAATCTTTGTCATCTAACAAAGAGAGGGAAAGAGGAAGAAAGTGGTTATTTTATTTAATATTTAAAAGGAAACAAATCAATTATTGAAATTGAAAAATATATATTATTTAAAAACGTAATCATTCAATATATTTAGGGAACACACCGTATTTTTCATAATAGGTTGAGATTGTAGTATTTTTCAAATTAAGTTGGTCAACGGGAGTGTGCCACCTAATTTCTACAAGCTTGAAAATAGATTTTGGGCTCCAATTGTTTCTTGTAAAGTGGATTAACATAGCCCAATACAAAATGGACTATAAATGGACTTGGACTAAAAAATCAAATTGGACTAAAAAGCTTTAAATTTCTAGGACTTAGGCAATGATCCTCTTTATTAAAACAAATTATAATCTCACATATCACTGATTTTATTACCGATTTGATAATGGCCCATTTATAATCACAAATTTCAAACTTTTATTAAATCTACATCACGCATTTCAACTCTTTATAATTTCTCTTTATAATTCAATTTGAATAAATAATTTCAAACGGCCACTAAAACAAAAATGGTTTAAAACATAAATTTTGAATTTGCACTTCAACTAAATAGGCTTGAAATATTAGATTCTAACTTTCCAGTTGCGATTTCTTTAAAATAAAACTAGATTCTTACCCGTGTATTGCACAAGAAGATACTAAATCAAATTATCTTTTAACATTAGTATGAAATGTTAAATAATCTATGCTTAGTCACATTGAACTAAAATATTTTTCAATTATCTTATTGTTAACTAACAATTATTATATTTTACTCAATATGAAATGTTATTAAGTGAACTCAGTAGGGATGTTAAAAAACCCATCAATCCGACACCCGTAGGTACTCAATCCTATAAAGACGGAGAATACCTAACTAAACGATTAATTAGATCAATGATAGAATAAAGAAAATTGGCCCGACTTGAGAATATGTTGGGGAAGATTATTATATTTTTTATTCATACCCGACCCATTTAACCATTTCTTGTCAAAAACAAAAATACTTACCAAAAATTCTACCAGTTTAAAAAGTAAAAGATAATAAAACTTATCCCAGAAAGTTTAGTAATTTCAATCGCAATCGTAATTGGGACACCCCTTATTTACAATATTATTCATTAAGTAAAAATTGAAAACAAAAATATATAGATATATAAATGTGCTAATAAGATAGTAATTACCCATATCGGGACGTCCTCAATCCATGCCCCATTTAAGTGAAGACGGGTACAAAGACAGCATAAAAATATTTTTTGTTAGGTCAGGTAACGGTTGTAGCACCCACATAAAAATATTGATTCCCTCTTACACATCATATGGTCCATCGAAGTTGCTTTGAAACAAAATGGTGGAATCTCGCTAGACATTATCTTTGTTTTGAATTAAAATACTAGGCAGTAGAACAATAGCAGCGGTTTCAGTCCTTTCCTTCTTTCTTACTTTCATGCCCCACCCACGCACCCAAACACAAGACTTCTAAGAATTTTCTTTGATACATGAAATAGGAGTATATTGCATAATTAACTTTGAAGAAGCAATATTCATTTTTTTTCCTTTTTTTTTGCCCCTTTTTTTGATACACGGGATATGGGGGAGGGGAAGCAACAGTCATTTTTGAGCAATATATCTATCAATTCAAGAAAAAGATAATCTACATTGTTCCAAATAACGATAATACCGGATGCAAAAAAAAAAATAATAATAACAATAATACCAATTACTATGTGATTTGTGAAAGTGGTGATACGCACTGTGTGTGACTGTGTCATATATCAACATCTTTTGTCATTTCGACACTATATGTGTCATGTGTGGTGTTTAAATTCTACCAATAAAATATTTGATAACAATTATGCTATTTGAACGAAGAGGGATACAAAAGTGAAACAAAACTGAAACATAGCAAGAATTTTTTTAATATATCACATCACTTTTAAGTTAATGACCATCACATTGGACACATATCTATTTTGTCAAATTATTTGTCCTATTTTTGTTCAAATAAAATTATTATTATTCATTTAATAATGCATTAGTGAGTAGATTTTAATTATTTAAAAAAATCTATTGTTAGATCTCATCGAAAACAAGTTTTAACAACTAAAAAGTAAAAACATATTCATCCTAGCGTCCAACTTTATATGCAAGACCCTTTTTTACAACTAAACCGTGGCAGAAAATATTAGTATTGTAAGTACTCCATAAGTATTGGCTAAGTCTCTTTTCAGAACAAGATCTCTCACATTATGTAGCATGTATGAAATACACATAGTGTACATTCATTCACACCACATAATATAGGAGGTTTTGTTACAAAACCTACAAAAGTTTTTGAAAATTTTTCAATGTTTGCTTAACATTTTCATTTCTTAAGTCTTAGTGGGTGTTTGATTCTCTGTTTTAAAACACAATATAATTTTACCTACCACTGATTTGACAACTACTCATTTATAACCATAAATTTCAAATTTTCAGATCGGTTTACACCACTCATTTCACATCTTTATGATTTCTCATTATAAGTCAATGTGAATAATGAGAATCAAACAGCCACTTAGTTTGTCATTAACGTTGAGAACTTAAACGAATTATTCCCCTGGTCCCCGTGGTCCACTATTATTTTTTCATTTATCTCAAATTATAGTTCTCTGTCCTTAGTCATTTTTTTAATACTACATTCGTCTAAAAAAGATAGTCCAGTATATCATTTTAGGCCGTCCCAAAACGATAGTACAAGTACTATATCAAACGTGCATTTAATTTTTTGTTTCTATGTTTGCCCATATTTAATTACTATCATTGACTTAAAAGGAATTTTAATAGACATACATATTATTAATTAGGCATGAAGGTTAAAATTGGAAGAAAGCCTATAAAATTAATGGTCTAACCAAATTACCTATCGTTTCTTAAATTACGTAAAATTACCTATTGCTCTATCTTTATAGGACAAAAATAGCATTTCCTATATACTGCTATTTAATATGTTTGCATTGTCATTAGTGAACAAGAATGCTTAAATGGAATAATAAATGAAAGAAGAGATATATAAGGAAAATTGCTCTTAAATGTTACTTTCCCAACAATATTCATTAAACTTTTATTTATTTATTTATTTATTGAATCAAAAGGATTAATTTTCATTACTGAAACCGTCACCCAATACATCCAAATTCAAAGCCGAACAAAGCAAAAATGGTGCAAGGTAAAGAGTACAAGGATCAAAATAGTTAAGAGCGTGCCTAGTCAAAGTGTGTGCAACCATGTTGGCTCTTCTACTAATGTGATGGACTTTGAAATCCGAGGCTCGTTGCAACAACTCCTTGCTATCGTGGATAACAAGACCAAACTCTATGTTATTTTCCTCTTTAGCAAGCGCATCAACCACTCCCTTAGAGTCCATCTCAATAATAACCTCAGATAGGCCATTTAAGCACGTCTCAGAGACCCACCCCTTCAGCTTAAATAACCCGGTATCTAGCTTCCATATGTTGCATCCGACACCATATAAACATTCCTTCTTCGTCCCGCAGCACCCACCCAAAACCCAACCTTCATTCTTCTCCAAAGATTCCCACATCAATGTTACATTTCCACCAACCTGAGGGAGGGTCCTGCCATCGATGCGAAATTTGTAAAGAACTATAGCATTTCGTCATTAATTGGAAATCTATTTTAATTCTCTAAGAAATAATAAATTGGGATTGTTAAGATGGTTAAAGCAAGCCGTTTGAAGTCTAAAACCATCACAAAAAACAATATATTTACACATGAAAAAGGGAAAAACTCTCCAATCGGAGAAAGACATAAGAGAATGTTAATAATGCTTGACCTAATTTCTTCTTTATCCTCTCACATCCTCCAAGTACAACCTCTTAATCCATGTATATCCATCCTAACATTTGATATGCATGTTTGGGGTGCATATTTGATTTGATTATTTTGCCCCCCTAAGAAATCTACTTCGGCTCCTTATTAAGTAGCCACATTAGACTGTGGTTTCCCGATAAAGTAAAATCACATTTGATATAATTTCTCTGTTCTTGATCTAACACCATATGATATGATATCATATGTATTATATGTTCATGTAGTGTTCATCGAGACACACTACATGAAAAATCACAAATACACGTCACATAATCGTATTACACCATATGATGTCAAATATATAGTGCTAGATCAATTTTAATAGTTTCTCTTTTACTGAGGGTTCTCTCTTAAAGAGATCGCGTCGATTCCGCAAAAAATTAGTGGAGATTTTCCTTTAATCAATCATGAAATAAATCATGAATGTATGTGATATAATCGACCATTGCACCTGTGAGGCTGCACCCAAAGTTGTGTATTTAGGGGAAACTATGGCCCACTAGTTTTGAGACATGTCAACAAATGTGTTACCAAATGGACTTCTACAAAGGACCAACAAAATTTCCCCTTACTGAACTACATTATACATGATAGATGGAGAAATTGCACCACTCTATATATATATATATATATATATATATATTGCAAACCTGTTATTTGCACCACTATAGGTGATTAGCTTCATACAAGGAAACACTCTAGGACAAAATTAGGCTTTACTACAACTTTGCACTAGCATTGGTCCCTAAAGTAATGCTACTTGTTGGAGATACTAGGATTTATCAGTGGTGTTTATATGTTATAGTGTTACAATGAGTGTTGGAAAAATATGTGATCTGTTATTGTATATTTAATATTGACTCAACGATTAAAAGATAATACTTTATCTTTAAAGAAGTAATAAGTTTATGTTGATGGGAAACATGAATTAGACAATAGATATGTATGTTTATTTTGCTTTTTTCACCTCCCCATAGGGGTAGATTAAAGATTTCCCCCATCCTACATGCATGGCATGCCACATGGGGAGAGTTTTCCAACTAATTAAAAAAAAAAAAGATTAATTAAACCCACCCTACCCCTACCAAAAACCTAACCCAAAACATCTGCAAAATCCAAGTCTCGTTCTGGCTCCATACAATGACACCATACAATCATGTAGCATGCATTGGGACAAAGCCACATAGAAAATCACAATTATGTGGCAAGATTTCTTATATAGCGTGTCTCGATGCACATCACATGATTGTATGATGCCATATGGTGACATATGTATGGAACTAGATCAATTCCACCCAAAATCCCACCACCACCTCTCTTTCTTCTCTCTCTCTCTCTCTCTCTGTTATAGTCATCAACATTCCGGTGAAGTTAAATTCACATCGCGATGTCGGCGATTTTGCTCTCCAACCATCACGCTTGAGTTTGAAGTATTTCACCGTGAAATTCGTAGCCCTTGTTCATTGCTCAAAGATTCACTTCCAGATACCATGGATAATTATACTCCAGTAACAATTAATCCCACAAATTCTTAGCAAAGACTACCCATTTGATTGTTTGACCTCAGGTAACCAAAAAATACTTATAATTAACAAGTTTTCATTCAATACACAAATTAAGCCTTTTGCATTGACAATGAAGCTCTTCTTCTTCAGAGGCAACACGAATTTTTTCCTGCCATTAATGTACAGTGGCATATAGTTTCAGTGAGAGAGAGAGAGAGAGAAAGAGTAGAAATAAAGCAACTTCCTTGGAGAAAAATGAAGGAATTACTAATTCAAAAATGAAGCCATAAAATTCGTTCAAAATTTGTCGGAAGTTATCTTCACCAGAACATTGCCGGTTGTCTACTAACAAGGGGCAGCTAGGTTTGGGAAGAGAGAGAGAGAGGGAGGTCGTGAGATTTTGGGGGTGTTTTGGGTTGGGTGGGTGGGTTTAACTAATCTATTTTCTTTTCTTTTTTTCCCCCTTTAAATTAGTTGGAAAACTCTCCCCATATAGCATGTCATGTAGTACAGGGGAAGTCTTTAATTTACCCCTATAGAGAGAGGTGAAAAAAACTATATAACTTCGCCTATTATGTTTATATTGTTATGTTTACATATTGTGCTTGTACTTATAAAAAATGATAAAAGATGATATGCTAAGAAAAAACCTAGAGGATGTCTTTCACACTTTATTAACGTAGATAATGTAGTAAACATCATTTATCTACGATCTTTTAAGGTTGTAAAGCCGATCTGCTACCAGTCATGGCCAACAATAATTCTTATCGCTGTCAAATTTGTCCTCCACCATAGTCCCCTGAGCGCCACTTGGCCTACAGTTAAAGGGACAAATAATGGACCTGAAATGCTTCATTATGTGTGTAATTACATTGTAATCATTAAGATCCACTAAATGGAAGCCTATAAATACCAATATAATCCATTCATTTAGGAGGTAATGAATCCACGCATCACCCAATATATGGGTGGGCCCGAGCTAAGGATTACACTCTAGTTAGAAGTGGAACAAGATTGCTGAACAGTGGTGGATTCAGGATTTTTTGCTTGTGAAAGCGATTTATAATTGTGTTATAGTCGCCAATGATGTTGACAAATGGTTGTTTATACAGAAAATTATATGTTTTATTTTGATGTACAATTAATGTTGCTTATGTAATATATTTTTGAAAAACAAAAAAGACAATCACTTCTTATTTTACTAAAAAAATCACAAAGTATAAACATTAATTGCATATCGAAAAATAAATTAGAAACGTCACACTTATTATATATTTTTAACACACCAAATCTAGTAAAGATTGGTGTCTTAAGGGTGGAAAAAATATCAAAAAGTATATAATATAAAATCAATTTGTCTAGTGAACTATACATGAAAATAGAACATTTTTTTTAATGTATATATAAAAATAGAATTACATAATAAACATTTTGAAAATGAAAAACAAAATGAGAACAAAAAGAAAAAGCTATCTGCAAGATATTATTAATTAAAAGGAGATATATAAGACATGAGAATTGGCTAAAAGACACATATAAAATTTGGGAATTGAACCCTAGACTTCTTAAAATAAACTTTAAAATATTACCACTACACCGAATGCACATTTTGACATAGTTTTCAACTGTTATTTTATATTTTATTGTATGGGTAAGTTTATAAAATTTAAAATTCTCTTAATAAAAAATGAAATTTTTAGGGTTATCGTGGAGGCGACGACCCCCATCGCCCCCACCCTAAATCCGCCGGTGTTGTTGACTAAAGTCTTGCTCAATTCATCATCGCTATCAAAAATTTAGGGCTAGAAAAAGGGGATGGTTAACAGCCACACTTAACCATGAAGTCTTTTGCCAAGAGACCCTCAGGTAAAACAAATACAGACAGAGATAGTCCGCCCGTCCCATGCGGTGTAACTAATGATCCCTTTACAAAAGAAATCTTTAGATTCGTGCGGCATATACATCAACAATTGGATCATTTAAGGAAAGAGCATATTCAAAGTAAACTGGGAAATGTCGCTAAAGAATAAATGCAATAAACCTGGCATGATCTTTCAGTGATATTGGTAACGAGACTGCCTAAAGAATTCCCAAAGCTAGTTTGGAGCTTTGTAGCAGAAACTCTGCACATTTCGCGGTCACAAAATCTCACACCTTTAAAAGGTGGGATCCTATCCCAACAAAAGGAGAGAGGTCATGTATCTCCTGGTTATCTAGGAATAAAACGTTATTTGCACGCTTAGTTGGGTTATGAGACAGTAAATCCTAAAAGAACACCCCAACTGTTCATGCAAATAATACAAGTCGCTTTCCCCATTAAAAAAAAGAAGAAGCATAGTCTGAATTTGATAAGATGAAATGACGTTTAGCTGATCTGAAAGAAATATAATGCTACCCTCATGACAATTAAGCAGGAAGTAGACTTTCTCTTTTCTATGAGGAAATTTTGTCCGCACCCATTGCGAAGATCAAATTACTACATATCCTACATTACAATGCAAAACTGATCCAGGCTCGTATCTTGATAAAAACATCCTCTAGATGTAACTATAATGTGCAACTGGGGCCATAGTAGGGAATATACCAGTAAAGCAGTTGAGGGAACTCCCACAAAACTTAGGAGGCAGTTGGAGTAAACTAGCAATTTTAGCTTTTATCACAGTTTATGGGCACAAAGGTCAAAACAGCTCCCAAAGTAAAACTTGTAGTGGTAAAAATGGGACCTAACGAGGCCCTAAAAAGGTAATTGAATCGTTCAACAAACAAGTCCTATAGATTGAGAAAGTCACTTATAACGCCTTGCTCATTGTAGTGTTGTCCAGGCTCAAGCAAGAGAGCAAGTTTTGGTTGTTAGTTCATGAGGTGTGCCCCAAAAGCTATCAAGAGTTTTTGAAGAGAGCTAAGCTATATATTAGTGATTAAAAAGCCACTACACATCTAATAGAATTGGAGTCAAAGGAAGTTAAGTCCCAGGAAGATAACGCTCCTCAGATTGACCAGCACCCTATGGGAGAATAGGTATCAAACTAGCCAAGGTCATTATAGCGTGCTTTGGAAAGCTTTATCGCTTTGAATATAACCCTTGAAGACATCTTCAAACAAATTCAAAATAACAATCTTTACAGCTAAATCAATCAAAGTATCGTTGGTATCATAGGTCAGCAAGACACGAGGCTTACGACTGAAAGGACCTTAAACGAGAGTATGAAAAGCTCATCAAATGGGGCATTGATAGCACTATGCGGTCTATACAACAGGACTACAAAAGAGGTCATCATGCCATCAACCCAGCATCCAAAGAATCAGGCGTCTACAAGGCCAAGCAGGTCTGGAGTGGCGGAAATTCGTACCTTGATTAGCTCTAAGCCAAGCTAGGAATAGTAGAATACTGTATCATCCACCATCTAAGGAAATCCGTTAGAATCCATAAGTAATTGAGGACGCCAAAATTTTATAGAATTCATAGAATTTTGAATTAAAGACTCTTTAAAATTGTATAAATTTCTAAAATCCATCAAATTCTATATTGAGGCACTAAGATCATTTTCCTATTATATTCTTTTATTTATTAATTATTTTACTTTAATATTTTTATTTTATTGATAACAATACATACTAAATAAGAGTATATAAGAAAAACTAATATTTCAATTACATGTTTAAATGAAAATGGTTTTACATTTTGGGGCGAACGAAAAATGAATACTTAACAATTGTTAGCACCTAACTGCCCGCCTGCTAAAGTAACACAACTAATAATTACCTAAAAGACCTACGAGATGATGGCATATCCAATGGACCAAGCAAGCAAAGTCACCCAATCCGAGGAACATTCGATCTTGCCGTCTAATCCTGCATTCACTGTATGGGAGTGAATCAGCTGACGTGCAACTTGCGCCTCTCTCACCACCATTGCTGCCCAAAGTACAATCAAGTACAATGCATTTATGTAAAGTTTTTTTTAGTTTTTATATATATACCTAGTTTAGTCAGCTTAGGACTAACAAGTTAGGGCAAGTTAACCCCAAAGTTCGGTAAACATTTAATGTCTATAATCATCACCTTTGTACAATGATCTTACTATATAAATATGAGTGAAAATGCCCAAACGGCATTAACTCTTCTTCCTCAATTCTCTCTTCTCCAACAAAAACTCTCCACATTTATTTTCACCATTAATTTTCAAGGTAGAACTCATTTAAAGATCATTCAGTCTAAGAAATTGCTTGTTTCTCAGTCACATAACTTGTTGGTGACGTCATCGCTAAATTTGATGTCAACAAATTGGCGCTGTTTGTGGGAACTTATCAAAAAACCCCTAAGAAATTTGTGTTCTTGCACCTTGAAAAATGAGCGAAAGACGCTCAAGAAGTTTATACTTTATATACATACCGTCTGAGTTTAAGAGGAATGCTGAAAATGCCGGTGTTGGAACTTCTCAAGAACGGCACAACACGAGACGATCTGTCAAGTGGAAGCTTTAGTTCGAGAAGTCTAGATGCTAAGCAAAGCTCAACAGTGCCAACCTGAACCTTCCAAAAGAAAGGAATAGCACAGGCTAGGAGGGAGCCAAAAACCACAAGAGCACAAGGCACAGTCCTTGCAAAGGGCTTTATCTCAGAGATCGCACGTATAAGACTATAAGCTTTAACATCTCTTTGCTAGGAAATTTTGCCCAGAATATAAGAGAATACATACCCTCAAGGGACACGGTAGAGGATAGTGTTTTCCAAAGGTTGGGACCTATACCACGTAGCGGTCCCAACTAACAGAAATCCCCCAAGCAAATAAGAAGGGAACACTGCAAGTTTAGGATTTGGCCTCATGAATCAGATGTTAGTCATGCTTTGAGCTATTCACCATGAGTTGACCTTCAACAACTCTATGAGCTAGATGACCTAAGGAAATGGCTCATTGACGTTGACCAAAAAGTAGTGAAAGGGAAAGAACCTAGTGACTTTTGTGATAGAGATCGTAGCATTCATCTAGGCCATTTTCGAAGCTCCTATATCTCTGAAATAAAGTTCCACCAGATTGGTTCTTCTAATGGGTTGACGGATCTTGCGACTTATTTGCACATCTCATGGATGGACCTTAGAATACCAGCAGGGCTATCATGTGCAAGGCATTTGGACTGACCCTTGAAGGCAATGCTCAGACCTAGTTTAGTAACCTAGCTCCAAGATCTATAAGCAATTGGAACCAACTTTTCTGGGAATTTGTGACCCAATTCATGGGCTTCAAGACAAAAAACACCGCAAAAGAGATGCGTGGGATAGTTAAACAAGGGACGCCAGAGAATTTGAAGAGCTATTTAAATCATTTCAATTGCCAGGTCATGACTATGGAAAAGATCACCGATGATACTAATTGCGATCATGTTAAGAGTTTACAAGGAAACTCTATTCTGGTGATATGTTTATGATGATGGACCAAAGACCTATAAAGAGTTTCTCAAATGAGCTTAACGGTAAATTAGCACAGAAGAAACAACTGAATGAGGGTCTAGTGACCTAAACATTGATAAGCCTGACAAAAAAAAAAAAAAGAGGCTAACAGCAAGAAGAATAAAAAGAAGGGTGATAGGTTACAACCCACAGCCTCGAGGTCATTAACAACCGTTAATGCATCCCTTGACGGCATATTCAACCTGCTAAAAGATGATCTGTTCCTACCAAAGGCCAAGCCCCTTAAAAAGCCCTCAAAATACGCCAACCAATCGAAGCACTGCAACTACCACAGGACAGCAGGACATGACACTAATGACTGCTGTCACCTTAGAGAAGAAATTGAAAAACTCATTGAAAAGAAGTACTTAGGCAAATACATAGCTAACCGACAGAATCAAGAACGTTAGAACTACTCCCAAGAGAATCCACACACTAGGGCCCTATAGAACCTATCTCCTAACGAGACTTGAGTCTTGGTTAGCGGTAATTAAGGTTTTAAAGGTTCTAAGAGGCAATGACAGGATCTTGTGAGAGATGCCCAAAATAGCTACCAAGTATTCACAGCTCGAGCTTCCTCATATCAAACATGCTCATTCAGTTTATTTGAGAAGGACACTTATAGCACCCTACATCCCCGTGTACTGCCCTGCGAGACCAGAGTGGGCTCAGCCATTAGCCTCTATTCGAATTATGATAGGGTTTCTTTTGCTTTTGCCAGATCTAGAGAGATACTACAAGTCCTCCATCCCAGATTCCATCGCCGCGGCCATTTGGTTCACCGATACTACCAAAAAGCCTCATGTTTACGTTACCTTGCACGCTATATTGATGCACTAGTAATCACAATGTCGTTGTCTAGGATCGAGATCCATATTTTGAAAGGCCTTTCAACATATGAGATTAGATACGAAGGACCTCGGGCCCTATACCACCCGCTTGCAAGGTTTCTCAAGAGATTATGTTGATGCAAAATGTCACATAACGTTAATGGTTGAGCTCGGGAATTAGCCCTAGCAAAGGAGAATCATAGCCGATTTTGTTGTGGTAGGTGTCCATTCAATCACAACACAATACTAGAAAGGCCAAGATTCTCTACAAGCTAAGGGCTTCCACTTCAATATACCATTATGTGATGAAATTCTCAACTCCTAGCGGCATAGTTGTGATGCACGGGGACCAAGAGGTAGCCAAGGCCTGCAACCTTGATTATGCTGTTAGGACCTTGAACCCTGGGTCTGACAAGGCTCCAGTTACTGAACTAGCTAATGAACGGGATGTGGTAATGTTTGATGATGAAAGGCCAAAGCTAGACCTCAGAATCAGATCCAAACTAAAAGAGCCCATGTGCTCCCATACGCTGTCCAAGTCTTAAATTCCCCATGGATCATCAATGAACCTTCATAAATTTGATTAATGTTATTTCTTGTTTTTTTAAAGTTAATTTTGAGGAGTCATGTTATTTGTAGAAAAAAAATAAATGACAGAACAGGCACTTCGTAGGATTTAATTTATCAACACATCTCATTACTTTTAAATAAATGATAATTGCATGGTTAAAATACAATGATTTATCAATTATTTTGTGAAATACATCTTTTGCAACTAGCTTTTTCAAATCTTGAGAGAGTATAATGACTAAATAATCAATATACTTATTTCTAACTCCAAACTAATAAAAAGTGTTCGATGTTTCGGTGTTGTTAGGAGGAAAAAATGAAAAAGGAGATAGTATAGTTTTTTTTTCTTGTTTTATTTTCCTAGTACAACATAGAGATTGTAGGGATGAGATAGTGATTTGAACCCAAATCAAATACCGCAATAAAAGAGTGGTTTTACTATTAGGACAAATCTCCTTAGTCAAAGATAGTATAGTTAAAATTTAATAATCCAAATCATAATAATTCAGAAAAATAGTAATAATTTGAAAATTCTGAATAAGTTAAAGGACTTTAGTGGAAATATCCAATTGAAGATTGGTGGAAACGTAAATATTGAGAATATCAGGTACAAGCCTCTCGAGGCATAGCTCAATAACTAAAGGAAGAGAGTGAGGTAGTCTCGGCTGAGCTGGCAGCCATAGGGTAGAAGTTCGATTCCTACTAGTGACATGGTATAGAATGGGCTCCTTGAGGGCACCAGTTTAACAGCAGCTCTCAGACACTGCTTCACTGAAATACATCCCGTGATTTATATCCTCCACCAGGCTCTAGGGGCTAGGCAGTGGGGGCCCTTGGGGTTGGGGCTCAACCTTTTGAGAATGTCAAGTGCAAATCCTATACGTGGAACAACATGAGAGTTTATTAATGATAATTTGTTTAGCTTTTAATACTTTCATAGAAATATTTTTCATTTAAAGATGAGAAAAATGTATTATTGAAAAACGATATAACTTCTGCCTGAACGTTAAGAATCAACTTTGAGAATTATTTTCTTATGGCGGATATGGGATGTGCTCATGCGATTTCTGGCTTGTTGCTAAAATGGCGTTAAAAAGCCATTACCTTTTAAACTGTTACTCTTTCTAATTTTTCGTTTTCGATCTTATATTTTTCTTTCTAAGGTTGAAAATCTGACAGCCGCTATTCATTTCATGAATGTTGGAGAGAGGAAAAAAAATCATAATTAAGTCTCCTTGGTGGAGCTTTTTCTAAAAACTTAACAAATCAAAACCTAGATTCCAAAGGTGATTTTGATTTTTTATAAGTATAATGAACCTGCCGAATTTATTTTTATTATTATTATTTTTTATTTTTTTGCAAACCACACTTTCATTGATCATTCACAAAATCAAGATACATTGCATTTACAATGAAAGATGAAAGTGTCATCACCCAATAGTAATTTAAATTACAATCGAATGCTCTTCTAGCTAACAAGTGTGCAACCCCATTAGCCTGTCACCTAGTATATTGAAACTTACATGCTTCAAAGCCTCGCGAGAGGGATATGATTCGCTCCAACATTGGGCCTTCCGGGGCTCTGGTTCGTGGCTCGTTCAAAAGGCCTATGACATTCACAGCATCCGACTCAAACACCGCCTTCTGAAAGCCTTGCTTCCATGCTAACTAAACCCCCTTAGCAACGCCCAACACTCACCAACATGGGGAGAGAGATTCCTCCACAATCACATTTGCACTTCCCACCCTCATCTTCCCCCGATGGTCCCGGCAAATCGCCCCTCATCAATTTTAGTTTATTCATAATAATTAGTTTTATTTAGATATTTAATTAAATCTTTTCTTGAAAATAAAATCTCACACTTTTTTTGGGAAAATTACATAAAATAGTAGCTTGTTTTATTTATGGGTAATTATATTATATTCACACCACAATTTTTGTTAATTGCACCACATTTTAATTACACTTATATATATGTAACTTTTGTTATTTTTTAAAATTATGATCATAATTTTTCTCATCATATTTATAACAAATTTTTCACTAATTAAAATATCTAGACTCTACTACTTGTCAAAAAAATTGCATTATATGACCACAAAAATACTTATTTGACCCCAAGTATTTCAAAAATAACTAAGATAAAAAAAATCTGCTAATTGTTTTAACTGTACTAACAAAAAATTAGACGGAACTCATAATTAGAGAAACTATCTGTTAATTAATGAAAAGTAAGATTAATGCACTACAAAAAAAATTAGGGGACATAAACGAGTTTTTCAGTAAAAATTAAGGAACTTTATTATATATCGAAATATGTGGTGTAAATGTAATTCCCCTTTATTTTTATATAATTTTTAATATAAAAATTCGTGGATATTGTGATTATGTGTATCCGGCTTGTTACCCATCTTGGTATAGTATTTCATATTTGCATCTGTCTCTATACCTAACTAGTATTTGCTCCCGTGCGTTGCACGGTCAAATTTTATTGACAAAGTATAACGCAAGGAAATTAAATAATATATGAGCAAAGTAATAAATAAAGTAACATTTTAAGATAACAAAAATAAATATTTTGTTAATATTATTAAAAATTTTGGAAACCCTATTATACACAATATTTATTGTTTCATTAATTGGCTTCTCATTCTTAATTTCTTATCACATTTAACTATTTTCATATCAATATGATTCACTGCTCTAAACGCTGCTATGTGAAACTACCCACGATTGAATATTGACTTCTTAAGAATACTCGAAAAGAGATTAATCTTGATTCTTATTATTCGTCATAACAACGAACAATAAAGTCTATAAATTAACATTAACTCTCATTAGCAGTTATAATAATTTAAAACAAATTCGACATGTCTTGATATTATTTCTCCGACCCATAGATGACTTCTAATGTTCTAACGGCTATTTGGTGACAATCTTTCCAATAAAATCTAAAAAGAAAATTAAAAAAATGTAATTAGAAATGCATTATTTATATATATATACATTTATATATGTATATGTGTATATATATACACACACACATATATAAATCATTTGCATTGAAAAAAAATAAAAAATACATGATCATATCAAGTAGATCAAGAGCACCAGAAGGAGATATATTCTGTAGATATAATTCATTTACTTTTTATTTTTTTACTTTAGAACAACAAAGCTTATATACATAATTCATTTGTTTTTTTTCATTTTATTTTTTATTTTTTACTTTAGTTTCATGTATTGGTAAGTTTAATAGAGCTATTTTTTTCAAAACATGTATTGTTTAAACTATCTCACTAATATACGTAACTGCTCACTATTGATACCTCTCATTATCTTCCCTTTTTAACACATTACTATCCTCTAAACACCACAATTTGAATCTTATTTTTTATTTCTTTTTTAAACTTTAATGTGCTTTAACTGTTTTAATATTGAGTAAAGTAACCACCCACTATCTTATTAACTGCAAAGTACGGTTATGTTTTTACAGTTTTTTTTTATCAATCGTAGGCGGTTACCAATAATGGTAAGTTATGTAACCTACCAATATACAAGAATTAAAGTTAAAAAAATAAATAAAATAAAAAAGATTCTATCAAACGGAATCTAAAACCAAAATTGAATCTTTTCTAATTGAAGATTCAATTTTACTACTTTTTTTTAATGGAGTAATTTATTGATCAATTGAACTACTTAGGCCGTGCAGTAAGGAGGCAATAAGAAAAATCAAGCGCCTTGTTCCATACATGTAGGGACAAAAATGTCTATAGAGAGAAAATTAAAAAGAATTAAAAAATGTAATTAGAAAAGCATATTCATATACATAAATCATTTGTATTGAAAAAATTAAAAATACATTATCGTAACAAATAGACCAAGAGCACCGGAAGAGGATATATCCTGAAAACATAACTCATTTTTTTTCTAACTTTAGAAAGGCATAGCTTATATACATAATTCATTTTTTATTTTATTTTTTTACTTTAATTTTCTATATATTAGTAAGTTTTATAGAACTATTTTTTCCAAAACATGTATTGTTTTAACTGTCCATCTAACTTTTTTTAACCATTATTGTTGTCTATATACCACAGCTTGAATCTTATTTTTTCATTTCTTTTTTTTTTAACTTTAATTTTCTTTAACGTTTTAGTATTAGTTAAAGTAATAGTCCACTATCTTATTAACTGCAAAGTGCGGTTGTGTTTT
Source organism: Nyctanthes arbor-tristis (assembly GCA_963692815.1). Lineage (NCBI taxonomy): Eukaryota > Viridiplantae > Streptophyta > Magnoliopsida > Lamiales > Oleaceae > Nyctanthes > Nyctanthes arbor-tristis. The sequence goes on along the minus strand of CAVNYN010266032.1, from coordinate 40,797 downwards.
TACGGTTTTTCTTTTTATCAATAGTGGACGGTTACCAATAATGATATGTTATGTAACCTACCAATATACAAAAATTAAAGAAATAAAGTAAAATAAAAAAGAGTCTCTCAAACAGTATCTGAAACTAAATTGAAAATTTTCCAATTGAAGATTCAATTTTACTTCTACTTTTATTAATATATAGATATAGATTTCTCTTGGTCAGTGATATAACCTTTCTACTAGAGGTTAGAGCTAAAAAAGACCTGGATGCTTTCCTATGAATGCATACAAATGCTTACCTTTCAAACGTAGCATGTATAGGTCTGTTTCAAAACTATAAGAGAGTCGATTTTTATTTTCCAGTAGAATAGATTTAATTTGGTTTTAGATTCATCTTTTTTTATTTTATTTTTTGTACTTTAATTTCCTGTATATTGGTAAGTTTTACAGAATTAATTTTTTTAAAACATGTATTATCTATAAGGATCGGGATGCTCTCACCTATGAATGCAAACAACTGGCTACTTTAAAAATAATGAGGGGTACTGGTTTCTTTTTTAATTTTCCATCTTCAATATTATCACGTGAGCATTATAAAGCACTAAAGTAATGTTCCCTAAACCCTAATTTGCAATGGAAAATTGTAAGATCTTGTTTCAGTGTACTCTTTAGACATCTTTTGTTAGTGCAATATATTCCGTAATAATGCTTTTACAGTTAAGTTTTTGTATCAATAGTGAACAGTTATCAATAGTGAACGGTTACTAATAATAGTTAATATTTTACACTTTTACTATTAATTTTTTGTATCAATAGTGAGCTGTTACCAATAGTGGGCAGTTATCAATATTAGTTAATTTTTTGTATCAATAATAGGCGGTTACTAATATTAGTGGGACAAAACAAAACAAAATAAAATAAAAAGATTCTCTCAAATAGAATCTGAAACCAAATTGAATCTTTTCCAATTGAAGATTTAATTTACTTCTGCTTTTATTAATATATAGATTAATCAAGAATAATGCCACTCTCACTCGTTTTTTACTTATTGGGTGACGCAAATGCCTTTTTTCACCCTTGTTGGGTTGTATGTCTCTTTATCCTATTCATGTTTTAAATTTTTTTATGGACCAAGTCACTCGATAAGTAACTTAACAAAGGAAAGTTGTGTGATTCAATTAACTAGGTAATACATGCCTCACATATTGGTGATTTTGATTCAACACTAGGCTGTTATAGCACCAAATAGGTGATGTGATGTGATATAATATCAGTCATTGCTATGATTTATGGGGGTGAAATTCAGTGGCGAGCCAAGTTTTTAGTTGAGTGCGGTCGAAAAACTTTTAGAAAAACAATGCAAATTTCATTTGCCTATATTACCACTGTACTAATTGTTTACAAACCTAAGGAACTATTGAAAAGCCAATGCATAATTCCACTTGGATTTTACCTGTTAAACCACATTCAAAAAATAGTACTGATTGCTTCATTCATAAGACACAAATTATATTCATTTTATTTTGTTCTTGAAATTCCAAGAACGAAATATGAAAGTTTAGTTCGTGGACCCTCAAACAAAAATTTCTATGTTTTTATAGTTTTATTTTGAAATTGAGAGAACATTCAATCATCTACTAATAATCCCATAAAGGTAAGATACACGACCTGTGGTATAAAGTTCTTCTCATTCTTCATGTCATATTCTCCAAAAGAGAGTCCAGTTTAGATAGTCATAAATCAACACTTTGAGTAATACTAAACTTCCATTAGGGGAAAATCTAAGGAAAGAAAAATGTTGAAATGAAACAAAAAATAAGACAATAATCAGTGAATAAGAGGAAGTAAGCAAGAAATTGAATTTGGGGTTGTAAATCGGTTTGGGTGTACTCTTGTGGAAACTAGTATTATACTATTAATATTATTTTGAAATCCCACATTGGTTTCTATTGTTTTGAGGATATGAAGTTAACATTATAAATGTGTACTTGAAAGCTGCATCCTTTGTTATTGGACTGGATTAAGAAAACATTGAAGGCCCAGGTCATTTAATAATTGGACTAAGAAAACATTAGAGGCCCAAGTCATTTGATCACAACATTTGGCTTCTTGTGTCAGGACTTCAGTGCGGTCATTCCTAAATTTTAGTGGGCTGGGAAAGGATCCAGTGCGGTCCATTGACAGCACTGGTCTTATGGTGGCTCCGTCACTGGAGTCCTGCTTTTATATCTGCAGTTAGTATTATGTTATATCAACGTCTGGTGCTTGAATTCTATTACACATATTGGACACAAAATATTAACATCAATTAATGAAATACTTAGAAAGTTAATGTGGTCTCTTCCATGACCAAATGGTGAGTGAAGATCATTAAGAGCTTGAGACATAATTCCATGGTCATTTATATAAACATATAAAACATGTGTAAAGTATTGAGGCTCCATATATTCTTATGTTTTTGCTTTCTATCAATGCTCCAAGAATATGAATGTTTGGAAAGATACTGGTCTTGACCAAACCAAGACTAGGACCACTCCCAACGTGAAGATGAATCCGCGTAACGTGATGTCCTGTGTCGTCTAGTCGGTGTGAAATTTTTGTTATCTATCTTTTCAACTTTATCCAGACGAAGAACAAAAGTTTATATTCCGTTATCTTGTCTAGCACATCAAATATTTTACAGTGTTTACTCATGCAGCTTGTTATTGTAAGCCAAATATTTGAGATTATTAACCGATTCAACGCCAACGGTCACTTTTTCTAACTGGTCCCCAACAAAACTATATCCATACAAATCCAATCACCAAAAATATTTGGGCAACTCACAAGTCATTTTCGTCATTAATGAGGATATTAATGTCAATGAAGGGAATACTCTCTTTTTCGGACTAACCACCGAACTTTGGAGAATGTTTCATTGAGATCATCGACAGTTTGCATAAACATCACCAAAAACTCATATTTAGAATGAGACACCAAAAACTCGTATTTAGAATGAGACATTTTTGTAAAATTTAGCAAAAAGTCTCAGATGAAATACTAACAAACTTAATTCAATGTATTTTACGGTAATAACTTTATAACTAACATTTGTTTCAAGATATTGAGGCACACTAATTTCATGTTGACAAATGTTGTTGTCGTTGTTCCCCTCCTCCTTCCATGGAAGTTTAAAAATCCGAAACAAACCAAAAGGCAGTATTTTGCACAAGTCATTTTTTTCCTAAAAGTAACAACTAAATTTTAAGCAAGACAAGTGTGTGTGTGTGTATATATATATTTTTTTTGAAAGGAGAACTTTTATTCATCAATAGAATCAGACTGACATCAAAATGAAATCCAACGCAAAGTAAATAAAAAAATCAACAATAATAGTGGAAAAACCCAAATCTCATGTGCCAGGATTTGACAACAACCTCAACATTCAATGCTTCAAGCCTCCAAATTATGAATTTAACCCGTTAGAATGCTAGTAGCAATTAGCCACTTTTTCAGTCACCTAATTATAAGTGCCGAACATTGTTTAAGGAACACATGACATGTAAGCTTATAATTTCATTGTTTGACATGGTTCAAGTAAGAGTCTTGATCAAATGATCAATATATGCCTATTTTTTAAAAGTAGCACAACCTCACATTAGGGATGGCACACAATATGTGTTTTGCTGTGAGCCTCTCCCTTGTGAGGTGCCGGAGTACGGTTTTCACTAAAAATTTTTCAATTCAATGCATGGAAGGTTAGATTTTTTAAGTCAACAAAAATTATAGTTCATGCCAAAATATAAAAGAAAAACAAACAGAAAAAAAGGAATGCCTGTTTTGCAACTTCTCTTCTTTGTCCAGAAGAACAACAATTGAAAAGTTTATGTACTATGTTTAAAAATACGAACAATACATGAGGTCTAACTAATAAATAAGTTATTATTATTATTATTATTATTATTTATACATGGGATATAGGGGAGTAATAATAATATAATAATAGGCATCTGACAGTATAATGTCGCCACACGCCACATCACAAGGTAGAACATTTTTAGGATATAGGGTAAAAGCATATTTAATGCATAGTAATAGTCATGAAATAATATGACAATTGACAAAAAGTGATGATTTGACACATTAAATGCTTGACATTGTCATGGAGAATGTTATGAGATGACATGTCCATGACAATGTCAAGTATTAATTTATTCAATCGATATATTTCTCTATCTTTCTTTTTTTCCAAATCTCTAATAATAACTTGTCAAATATACAATTTTTTTAAAGGAGTCAGATATAAAATGTTGATATTGTTGTATTGGGGAGTTTTTTGAATGTAATCTCAATATTCTTGCCACATATATACACTTAAGACATGTCACCTTGATGTTACCTGGGAGATGCTCCAAGTTGAACTCGGAATCTTCGGCTCAGAACGCAAGCATCTTAACCACTAGAATACAATTCGAAGAGTCATATTCCGATGTCATATAAACCATATACTATAGCATTATATTGTGCACGTGGCATGAACAATATGGTGCCATAATGTATGATTTATATGGCACCGGATCAAGTTCAACCATTCGAACCATAATAAATAAATTAATTACATATGAATAGGAGAATCACAATAATAATTCAAATAATAAAACAAATATAAAATAAAATAAAAAGAAAGGGTAATAATTGGGAACGCAATAGGCGTGGAGGATGGATATGACAAAGAGTAACCGCACATGATGATGAACCACCCAACCTTAATTAGTCATATTTAATTACGTAATTATCATTTCCACCCCCTCCCCCATTTTTACCACTAAGTATATGTTCACCTTTACAAAAAATGACAATATTGCGAGAACTATAGCTGTCACTCTTGGAGTTGGAATCTATTATTACTTTTATAATAACATCAACACGTCGATGCTTTTTGTAGAATATAAGCAATTATAATTCCAAGGGTAACGTCACTTATCTTGAACTTTATTAACGTCTTTTCTTCATAATAACAAGAATTATTGTGTTGAACTACCAAAGTCGTACTCAAGAAGTCAAGAGTGATATGATTGCCCGGCGAGTTAATTTTCATTCTCCGAGTGTTGAGCTGAAATATGCAAATTCGCATTTGGTCATCTATTGAGTCTCTTACTTCGTATAATGACAAGTACTATGTTTACGTAATTCGAGCTGAGATTCGACCAGGCCATCTCATAACAACCTTATACTGTATTAATATAAGGAGTCTCTTACCTATAATATCACTTTGAGTAATGCTACTTGAATACCTTAAACACATTCCTAGGGACTTTCAAGAGGCAATTACAAAAACATCCTTAATAAATTCAATGAGAATTGTGGCATATACGAGCAATTTCTCCTTTCATTTTAAAGTTGTGCTATTTGAACAAAAGTACAAATAAAAATTCTAAAAAAACTGATACGTGACACAATCTTTTTTTAACACATCACATTACTTCTACATCAACACCAATCATTTATGACACACGTAACTTTTATCACCTTTTTGTATCTTCTTTTGTCCACTTAGAATTTTCCTTCATTTTAAGGGTGTGTTTCTATAATTGCCGTTTGAAAATATCTACGGAACTATATAATTAAGATGGTATTCACTTTTATAAGATTCTTATTCCAACATAGTATTACCTGTTTTAATATTGTATTTATTTTTTTCCTTATGTTCGTAAAATTAAAATTTATTAACTAAAATTGATATATCTCAAGCTATCAAACTACCACTTAATGGACAACCAAACAATAATATCATGTCTCATGTGTTTTCGCCCTGAAGGTAATTAAGTATTTGGAATTAGATTCGTTATTTTACTTCAAAACACATATCAAGTAAATTACCTTTTTCTAAATACCAGTTTCTCAACTTTGTCTTCCACTCATTTTTTCTCATTTCATTATCGTTTTAAAACAAAAACATCAAACAACTAAATGACACTAAATAATAACCTCATTTTAATTACCGACCGCGAGGGAGGTGTCGGGTCACCCTTCTCCATTCATCTCTTTTTCCCCATCTTCAAAATCTTCTTCCTCCTCTTCTCCCTTTCTGCATTCCATTCTTACGGTCGATATCCACCGCATAGCGGTATACTAGTAATTATATTTCCCTAAATTTAATTACACTAATTATTTAATAACAATGCAGCTTCACAATAAATTTTCATCATCACCATTGGACATTTTTACCAGTTTTTCTATAAAATCACGCAGTCTCTACATTACCGAGATGGTAAAAAACAAGAAAAAGCTTTTACATTTAAGAGTACCTCTAAGAAACTTTTTATATTTAAAGAGTATTTTTTAAAAAATAAAGAGTTCTTTTAAATTTAAAGGGTAAAAATATTATACTTTGTCCAACACACTTTTTATATTTATATGTAAATAGCTATTTTAAAAGTGTGAATGCATTCAATGAATACGGTTGAAAGTGTGAATGAATGCATAAATAGTTTATAACTATTTATAACAATGTAGTAACACAAACTAAAATAGAGAGGTAAAGCATCCACAATGCATGTGTTAAATCACCTTTTTAGTAATGTGTGTTAGTTACAACTCAAAAATAGAGTTACAATAGAGGTATTAGTAAATATGTTAAAAAAATCTTTTCAAGTTACAATTTTTGTTAAAATTAACAACGATTTTAACAACAATAATGATATTTTCTCACTCACTTTTCATTGAAGGTATATAGTAATTGTTGACTTTAGACTCTTGAGAAAATAAAATATAAAAATTGATCAATAAACTTTATTTAGTTAAATTTAACATCTCTAATGTATTAGTAATTGGTAGCTAAATTTAAAATGTTGAGGTATCATTTAAGAATCACTTAAGGACTTTTTTTTTTTTTAAACTTATATGGCAAGCTAAATTTAAAAACTCTATTGTGGATGCTCTTAGTTTGGCTCTCCAAATTTGTGACCCATTCTATGAATTTAAAAGTTAAATTTAGGAGTTTATTGGAGTTAGTTTTCTAGTGGCTTTTCAAAATAAAGAGTATCTTCCAACTGAAGAGTTTCTTGAAGATACTCTAAAACCTCTATAATTGTCTCCAGAGCATGAGTTTCAAAGTTTTTTACTTACTTTTTATATTAAAAGATCTAATTTACATTACTTTATAAATCTATCCATATATAATACTTTACTTATAACTATCAATTTTGAATTTAACTCATTAAATAGAGACAAATTAAGAACACAATACATGTTTTAAGTCTTATGAAAAAGTAAATGAGACTAAATAATCGGGATGAAGGTAGTATATATTACCATAAATATAACTTGTTTTACAAATTATAACTTGCACACGTGATATTAATTAATTCTAAAAGAGTAGGAGTAGAAACCCCATGCTCAAAATTCTTGATGACTGAGAAATGGATGCACCAAGAGGTGGGCATATTAACCCAAAAACCGAACCAAACCAAACTAGTTCGGTTGGGTTTTTGGCCTTCATGGGTTGGTTTGTAGGTTGTAGAAGGCCGAACTGAGTTAGTTCGGTTCGGTTTGGCCAGCCAAACCCAGTTAAAACCGAACTTGAGAGACACGGTTTGGTTAAACAGGTTAAAATTGATTTTATTTTTTTTTATTTTTTGTGGGGTTTTCACGAGTTTCAGTCTCTGTTCTTTCATAGATACTTCAGAAATCAGAATCAAATTTCATACATCAACCCTAGTTCTCTATAGCATTGCAAATCCATACCAACGCCACTAGGAAGATAACTACGAAATCACATCATATATATATATATATATCCCATTGTCTCCTTTATTGAACTGTGGTACAAGAATACAAAGAATCACCATAGAGATTTGCAATGCAATTCATACATCACCCATAATTCTCTGTAGCATTTGAAAGAACTTTTCAGTTTTCAATAACCAAAAGAAGCCAAAAAAAAAGAGTAGGATCTCTCCATCTACTTCCCTTCTGCCACCGCTGATTCTGCTGCCAACGCGCCTCTGCCTCCGTCGCCGCGGCGTCTTTGTTCCACATCCACTGCGCCTCTGCTCCACATTCGCCGCCGCTATGCCTCTGCTACGCATCTACCGTTGAGCCTTTGCTACCCCACCGCCACTGCCGCTGACCGTCTACAACTATTGCAGATGCCTCTCTCGTCTCTATCCCTTAGAGCTATGTCTGAATTCTAAAACCCAAAATGCTAATGGCCCATATATCTCCTTCTCTTGAATTAAGAAACTGGGCCCTAACAATTTGAGCCAACTAAAAAAATAGTAATAAAACAATAAGCCAAAACCGAAACCCAATCCGAACCAAACCGACCCACAACGGAATAGATTGGGTTCACAAGCTCAACGGGTTGGGCTCGGTTAGGATTTCCCCAAATTGACTAGTGTTGGGTCAGTTTTGGATTTGGGTCTAACCTGGTCCAACCAACTCGATACCCAGGCCTCGATGCACCCTTATGACAACATGCATTAAAATATAATAACAATTTATACTACAAGAAAAATAAAAAGGTGAAGACTTTAGAAAGAGAAACGGCAAGAAAGTGAAATGAAAACCTTGAAACCAGAGAGATAGAGAGGGAGAGGGTGAAAATCAGAAAGCTGGAGAAAGGGCTTTTTTGAGATGAAGAGAGAGAGAGAGAGGAGCAGAGTGTGGAGGGTGTTTGGTAGGTATAGTGTGATAGAGGTGGCAATTAAATGCAGTTCCATTCATTTGCCACCCAGGAGACATACCTTTATCATGTTGTGATTGGACAACTCACAGCATTTGGTCTCTGCTATCCTCAACATCTCTTCCTTTTCCAAAGCTCCTCTTGTCTCATCTTCATTTTCTCTCTCTACCCACTTCCGCTTTTGCTGGAAAATTCCCTCCGGCCATCAAAATAGATTTACCGACCTTTTTCGTTTTCCTCACTAAAAAGTCCTCTATTTTTCCCTTAGCTGGAAAAGATCCAGTTTTCTTTTCTATTTTTTTTTTTGGGAAAATTATATACTTGAAAGTATTTTATTATTTCTTGTTGTTGAATCATCGGAACTTTGATTCTTCACCGGCGAGATGAAAACTCCAGTCTATTAACAACTCAATAGCAATAATATCTTTCATTAATATAAATCAAAGAGAAGAAATCAAAGAGAGGAAATTAAAAGAGAAGGAGAATGAACAAGTTGTTATCCAAAAGGAATTCAATGTGCAAAGAAAGAATACAAGTCCTTTTATATACAAGGACTAACTTACACAAACAAATAACATGAAATACTAAACTAGCAAAAATTATATAAAACTATACTATAAAAATATACTCTAACATCCCCCTGCAAACTCACGGTGCTATAGCCAAAAGCAACGAGGGTTTGTCATGTAGAAAACGAAAGCGAGAAATCGAGTGGGACGTACTAAAAAGATCCGCAAGCTACAAAGAAGAAGAGACAAAGGGTAAGGTAATGGTGCCCTGCTGAAAATAATAGCGCACCAGATGACAGTCAATCTCAATGTGTTTCGTGTGCTCATGAAGCACAGAATTATGAGATATCTAGATGGTACTCTTATTATCACAGTACATAGGTGTGGGAGAAGAAAGAGAAACTCCCATGTCATAAAGAAGCCAGCGTAACCAGACAACGTCAATAGTAGTAGATGCCATAGCAATATACTCGCCCTCAGTAGAAGATCGAGAAACCATTGTCTGTTTCTTACTCCACAAAGAGATAAGAGAATCACCCAAGGAGACAGAAAACCTATAGTGGACTTACAATCAACGGGATTGCTGGCCCAGTCTGCATCAGAATAAGCATAAAGTTCTAAGGAAGATGTGGATGGACATAGAAGACTCTGAAAACATGAACCACGAAGATAGCGTAAGATGCGAAGCACAGCTGCCCAATGAGCAATGGTCGGAGCAAAAACAAATTGACTAACAACATGCACAACATAAGCAATATTAGGGCAGGTGATGATAAGATATACAAGAGAACCCACAAGAGTACGATACAAAGTAGGATCAGCCAAAAGAACACCATTAGTGGAGGAATACCAGACATTCATCTCAATAGCGGTGTCAACTGTCCTAGAATCAATAAGGTGAGCACGCGCAATGAGGTCTGTAGTGTATTTAGACTGAGATAACATATACCCTCTAGGAGAAGAAGCAACATCAATACCCAAGAAATAAGATAAACATCCCAGATCCTTCATTTCGAACTGATGAGCTAATTCCAACTTTAACTCAGTAATTCCAATATCATCATCACTAGTAATAATCATGTCATCAACATATAATAAAAAAAACAATCCGACCAGCAGATGTACACTAAAAAAAAAAGCTGAATCATGATGACTAGATGTAAAACCAAGGGAAGCAACAACAGTAGAAAACCGTTCAAACCAAACACGAAGTGCCTGTTTAAGGCCATAAAGAGCATTTTTAAGTTTACAAACATATCCACGATCTTGGGATACATCAGGGGGATGAGTCATATAAACTTCTTCTTGAAGAGTGCCATTCAAAAAGGTATTCCTAACATCAATTTGACACAAACTCCATCGACGAACAGAGGCAACAGCAATAAGCGTGTGAACACTAGTTATCTTTGCAATAGAGGCAAATGTCTCCTCATTATCAAGACCATACTATTGCGTAAAATCCCTAGCAACCAATGGAGCCTTATACCATCCAACAGAACAATCAGACTTGGTTTTAATCTTATAGATCCAACGAGAACCAACAGCATTTTTAACTAAAGGCAAAGTCACCAAATCCCAAGTGTCTGTCTTGTAGAGAGCAGATAATTCATCATTATAGCGCCAAACAGGGTCTAGAGTGGCTTCTTTATATGAAGAAGGTTAAAAAATTGATGAATAGATGATAAGAAATAACAAAAAGTCTATAAATAGCAAGAATAGTCAAAATCAGGGAGTTGAGTGGACTTACATACGCGTTGAGTATATCGAGGAAACGGTGGAGAAGGAAGAGATGATGGTGATGGATCCTCAGTCTCAGATGGTACTTGAGAGGCCACAGGAGGAGGAAAGACATCAGGAAACGGCGCATGTGTACCTGTAGTGGATGAAGATTCAACAGTGACAGGTATATGGGAAGAAGAACTATCACTAGAGAAAGTGTCAAGATGAACAAGATCGGATTCGGTCAGTGTAGAAGTGCTATCAGTAATAGAGAAGAATGGAATATGCTCAAGAAACACAACATGTCAAGAAACATATATCTTTTGACTGACAGGATCAAAACAGTGGTAATCTTTCCTACCTCTTCATATCCTAAGAAAACACATCTAGCGAAATGTGATGTCAATTTACTACGACCAACGGTTGGAAGAAGAGCAAAACAAGTACACCCAAAGACTTTCAAGACTAAATAATCAGAAAGAGAGCTAAATAAAGTGTCAAATGGTAATCGACCAGAAGTATGAGAGGTTGGTATTCTATTAATCAAATAGACAGCTGTAAGAACAGCTTTTCCCCAAAATTCATTAGGGACTTTAGCAGATAAAAGAAAAGAGTGGGCTGTTTCAATTATGTGTCTGTGTTTACGTTCAGCAATGCTATTCTGTTGCGGAGTATCTATACAAGAGGTTGGTGAATAGTGCTATCGGAAGCAAGTAGTTCAGAAAATTCAATAGATGAGTATTTCCCACCAAAATCACATCTAAAACACTTAATTTCAGTATTATGTTGGGTTTTAATAAGTGCTCTAAAAGAACGATAAATAGACAGAAAAATTTAGCAAAAGGTAAAGTAGAAAATTTAGCAAGTTTGCAACTATACAATCAAAAATGGCATGTGTTTGCATATATCCTAAATGACCTTTGGAAACTAAAAATTTCAAATGACTAGCAGACACATGTCCAAGTCGAGAATGCCATAAATAAAAACTAGAAGAAGAAGAATTTAAACGAAAAGAAGATAACTCAACATCAGAGGCAGCAACATGCGCCGATCTCAGATTATCCAAGACATAAAATCTTCCTCTTTGCTTATAGCCTATCCCAATTAGCTTCTGAGACTGTGGATCCTGCACATAACAAATAGTGGGAGAAAAATGAACGAGGTATCCAGAATCACACAATTGACCAACAAAGACCAGATTTAGAGTGAGATTTGGAACGTATAAAACATCTGACAGAGACAAATTTGATGTTTGTACAGACCCAATACCTGCTAAAGACAGTGAGGTGCCGTCAACAGTTATAATAGATTTAGTATTATGGTGAGGAGACATAGAAGTAAATAATTTAGAATTAGAGGACATATGTCGAGAAGCACCTGAGTCAAATATCCATGGAGAAATATTACTTGGTAAATTTTGAGAAGACACGCCAATATGAGTGGAAGCAGACATAGCATGTGGTTGAGTGGCTAAGAACTTTTGAAACTGCTAATTAAGATCAGCCATCTTGAGATTAGATGAAGGAGATGCACCAAGTATCGATGAACTAACAGGTAAAGCAGCTGCTGTATTCACATTAGGACCATAAGGCATATGAGATGGCTGCTGATAATTTTGTCGAGATGCTTGCTTTTTCAACAACTTAAGACACGGAGCCTTCCAATGTCCCTTTTGTTTGCAAAAACTACACACATCCTTTGAAACTTTTGCATGTCCTTGACTCTGATTTTGTACGTGTGGTGTAGCCAAGATAGAAGTACTAGAGTTCAAATAGTAACCTCTCCACTAAGTGATTTCAACCTAGTTTCCTTAGCTATAAGTTTACCCACAATTGAATCAACAGAAGGGAGGGGGTTACGATGCAAAATAGAACTCCTAATTCCCTCAAAATCACTACGAAGTGCCATAAAAACTGCACTAAGCATTGCTCTTCTCGAAAAGTAATATATTCATCAAAAGCTCTCAGTCCAGCAGATTCTGTTAGAGCTAACTCATCCCAAATAGTAGTCATTGCATTATAAAACTCTAAGATACTCATATTCTTCTGTTGCAATGCTCGAATGTCAATCTCTAACTGATACCGTTTTGCAAAATTGGACTTTGTATACAACTTTTCCAAATAATCCCAAACCTTTTTTGCAGTTTCATATTTTGCCAATTGTGCACCCATATTATGCTCAACAGAATTGTTTATTCAAGTAAGAATTTTCGAATTATTGGAATCTCAATTATCTAACTGTGTTGCATAATCATTATCAGTGCTAGTCGGTTTACTAACTGTTCCACAAACATAGACCTACAGTTTCTTCCCTTTAAGAAAATGTTTCATAACATGACTCCAATAAGAATAATTTTTACCATTCAACCGCACACTGATAGCTTGAAGTGAATCTTCAGAAGCCAAAATAAAAGAAAGGGAGAAAACACACTGACCAAACTGTAGCAGATTAGCAAACGATAACATCAATTCTCACCACCACCACCGCAATGTAAAAAATAGAATTCCGATCACGCTGGTGTAAATAGAATCGCTGGAAACATCACCATGCACATACACGTGCAGCCTAAAGTCCTGTCAGTCTGTCGTCACGCGCGTCCACGCACCTCCGTTGCCGGCGCATCGTCAGCAAGCCCACGACGGTCCGAACCTAATGGTATTCTTTCATCGCCGAACGGAGTAGGGGGATGTGCTCGAATTGGAAGGTTTCAGTTTGGCTCTATAGAATTTGTAACTTTTTCTTTGCGATTCTTTTCAATTCCAATTCGATCCAAAGCTCTGATACCATATTAACAACTCAATAGCAACAATGTCTTTCGTTAATACAAATCAAAGAGAAGAAATCAAAGAGAAAAAAATCAAAAGAGAAGGAGAATGAACAAACCCTAGTTATTATCCAAAAGGAATTCAATACGCATAGAAAGAATACATGTCTTTTTATATATAAGGACTAACTTATACAAACTAATAACACGAAATACTGAACTAGCAAAAATGATATAAAACTATACTATAAAAATATACTCTAACACGATCATTTGTTTCTGCTGAAAATAGTTGCCGGCGTAGGGATAGGACCAGAATGAAGACTCTGGCCACCGGAGCTCAACCGGCGAACTCAAACTCCAATTCTTCTGAAGGTCTCTAGGTAGCTTCTCTCTGTTCATATTCTTGATCTTTCCTAGAGAAATAAATTTGAAGAATCCATTGTAAACACCGTTGATTTTAAACAGACTTTTTGGCCCCTTTCTTTTGCTTCTGTTCGATTTTTCGCAAAGATTTACAGCTAGGAAGCTCTTATTGCATGATTTTTTAGCTATTCCTTTTTCCAATTATTTACCTGATTTGGAAAATTGATCATAGGTGAACAGAGGAAAAGTATAAACCCAGAGCTATGGCAAGCCTGCGCCGGACCACTGGTAAATCTGCCGGCGGCCGGCACCCACGTGGTCTACTTCCCTCAAGGACACAGTGAACAGGTCTTTTACTCAAAACCTCTGTTGATGTTGCTAACGTGCGCCGTTTAGGTGCCATCTGCAAAACCTTCACCCTATTGCGTCTGTTTTGCTGGCTTTTTGTGTGTGTATCTGTGCCTTACGATGTATTCACATGCATGGATTCCATTGTTGTCATCATTATTTTTGTATGCAAGTGTTAGTAGTATTTGTTTTTTCTGTGGGTGGATCATCCTCGCTATCCTGCGCTGTTATGCGGATTGAAAGAAAGGAAAAACGAAGAAAGTGACAATAAAAATATTGGACAATGCTAAAGTGGGCTGTTTGCTGAGATCTGTGAGGTAGGGGTGGGGTTTTGGTGGATGGAGAGCTTCTGCATATAAGTACCTTTTCTAGCTTGCTTTAATGGTTAGGTTGTTCTCTTGTTTAATTAATAACCCCCAGTAAAGAAGAAGATCATAAATGAAAGAGAAAAGTTCGAGCCAGCATGTTAATCACAGAGGTCTGGCATGTTGGTTGTTCATTTCCCAAATATTGAAGTAAATGTAGGCTACGGGCAGTCTTTCTACAGAAACGAAGTGGGCTGTAACACAGAGCCGCATTGTTATCAAAACACAAGAAACCACAAGCGATTTCTTACCTTTTGTTATAACTATGCGGGCTCCGCATCAGGAACCAACATTTCTTTAGAAAATTTGGGCAACGGGGGGGTTCTCTTTTTTGAGATGATGAAGAAACGGTTAAATTTACCGCAAACTAATGTAGTTGTGATGAAAGTATTGCTAATGTAGTTGTGATGAAAGTATTGCTATGCCAGTTCTTGGAGGAAGACAGTACTAATATTAGTTGGTTTTCCAATTCCAGGTTGCAGGGTCCATGAAAAAGAACGTCGATGGACAAATCCCAAACTATATAAATCTTCCCTCGAAGCTGCTATGCTTCATTCACAACATTACTTTGCATGTATGCTGGCTCAATTTCTCTTGCAGAGCATTAAACTTAACTTATCTGCAATATCAGAATAACTGTTATTATTTATGTTATCATTTAGGCTGATCCAGAAACAGATGAAATATATGCCCAGATGACACTCCAACCAGTTCCTTCTGTAAGAATTAGCCGTAATTGGAAGTATATTCGCAAGAATATTATAAAATTCTCATATTTCATAGCAGTAAATTAACTTTACGTCCACTTGATTTCAGTTTGACAAGGATGCATTGTTGAGATCAGATCTATCAATGAAAGCAAATAAACCACAAACAGAATTTTTCTGCAAAACCTTGACTGCTAGTGATACTAGCACTCATGGAGGTTTTTTTGTACCTTGCCGTGCAGCCGAAAAGATTTTTCCTCCCCTGGTACATCAGAAAAGCCATGTATTAATTAAATTTAAGAGTTCAGCTTCCACCACATTCCCCAGAAGCCTTGACTGCTGCATTTTATCTCATTTCATGAGATTTATTAACTAATTTTAGGACTTCACAATGCAACCACCTGCTCAAGAGCTTGTGGCAAGAGATCTGCATGATAATGTATGGACATTTCGCCATATTTACCGGGGTAAACTCAACTTGGCTAGTTTTGTTTCTGAGTAAATTGAGTTTATTAACTGTTAATACTTTAATGTACCAATGCAAATCAATGAGTTAACAAAGTTAATTGGATATTCCTTGAAGATTACTCCCGAAGTTTTTTACTTTTTACTTGCTTCTTTTAAGTTTAAATTTTGATCTCTTAGGACAACCAAAGCGCCACTTGCTGACGACTGGACGGAGTCTCTTTGTCAGCGGAAAGAGATTATTTTCAGGTGACTCAGTCTTATTTATTAGGTAATGATGCTTCCCTCAAATGGTGAACTATATCCACAGTATTGGCCTTTCTTTTCAAAATAATCAGGATATTTTGATGATAGTAGTTATGCCCAATTGACGATCTCGGTACTATAGTATTTCCTGTAAACAGGGATGAAAAGCAGCAGCTTCTGTTGGGCATAAGACGGGCTAACAGACAACCAACCAACTTATCATCAACCGTACTATCAAGTGATAGCATGCATATTGGAATTCTAGCAGCAGCTGCCCATGCTGCTGCAACTAATAGCCCTTTCACTGTGATTTACAACCCAAGGTTATTATTTATTAACTTTTCTTTACTTGTTTGCTATGCTTGTTTTGAAATAATCATTTGGAAACAACTGAGGAAGACAAAATTGCTCTAAATTTTGTTACTGATTTCAAGGTTTTGATCTTATTTCCAAATTGGAACAGGACCAGTCCTTCAGAATTTGTTGTCCCATTAGCCAAGTACTACAAAGCAGTGTGCAGTAACCAAAGATATCTTGGCATGCGTTTCTGGATGATGTTCGAAGCTGAAGAATTGGGAACAAGAAGGTACCTGCTAGACGTTCAATGTGTTCGTATTCACATGTATACGTGTCGGAAATTTTGATTCGTGCAATCTGACTTTCGATCTCGACTGAATTTGATGTCTGCAGATGTATGGGTACAATAACTGGTATCAGTGACCTTGATCCTGTCAGATGGAGGAACTCCCAATGGCGTAATTTGCAGGTTAGTCAAATAGGCTTCCTTGTCCGTATATTTCTCTCTCAAGTGTTTTGAGTTGATAGATCGAGCCATAATGATCTCGTTTTGTGAAAAAGGTTGGCTGGGATCAGTCAACTGAAGCGGAAAGGAGCAACCGTGTCTCCATTTGGGAGATTGAACCCGTTACTGCTCCATTTTTTACATGCCCTACTACACCTTTCTGCCGTTCAAAGCGCCCAATGCAACCAGGAGGTAAAACAGGACCAGATACATAATAACTTTAAGTACTTCTGTTTCTTATTTCATTCCTTGTTTCAATATTGATCTTATTTCCCTTGCAGATGACGATTCCTCTGATCTAGATAATCTAATCAGAAGGTCGATGCCATGGACTGGGGATGAAGGATCCCCAAGCTCTGTCTGGTCTGAGCTTAGTCCAATGGATGTACATGCAACAAAATGCCTCCCAGGCTAACTCAATACATCCGAACTTCTTAAATCCATTGTCAGGTTCTGTTCTGCAAAATTTTCCTGGTGCAGATCTTTCACGGCAGTTGCCTTTGCCTGTTCCCCAGATTTCTCAGCCAAACAACTTACAGTTCAGTACTCAAAGGCCGGCCCAACCTGTACAACAATTTGATCAGCTCCGAAAGTTACCAGCCTCCTCCACATTGAACCCATTAGACTCCATTGTACAGCAGCAGCAGCGGCACCAGCAACAACAGTTGACAGATGTTGCACAACCACTGACACAAAATTTAAACAATCAAAATTTAACAACTAGCCAAGTTCACGCCCAACTTTTGAAGATGCAGTCTGCTAACCAAGCTCAGAATGTCATGCAACAATCTCTTGTAAACCACCAGCTTCAGAGAAATCTCTCTCAAAATCTGAACCAGCAGCAGATTTTGAGCCACTATCAGCAGAAAAATTTAACGACTTCCCAGGCTTCAGATCACATAAGCCAACAGTTGCCTATGTCAGAGAACCAATTTCAGCTTCAACTTCTGCAGAAGCTTCATCGGCAACAACAATCACTTCTTGCACAGCAATCTTCAATGCAGCTACCTTCCCAATTAACCCAATTCCAGGATCAGCAAAAGCAGCTTTCAGATGTCCCTCAGAACTTCTGAGGCCTGTGGCAACTGGCCAAATGCTGGATGCATCTCAAGTACTGCCGACTTCGCTCCCAGAGTCACATGTTATTCCCCAGCAGATTACAATAAGTAATAGTCAAACTAATCTTCGGTATGCTCTTCCTCGGCAACCAAAACTGCAACATCGGCAACCCGGAATACTATCAGAGTTGCTTGGACAGATGGGGAGCGCCTTAAACCCAATCAACAATCAGCTGTCGGGTGGTGTAATTCATCAAATTGTTGTAAACCGATCTTATATTTTTCTTTTTCTTTTTCTTTTTTTTTTTATTTTTTTATTTATTTTTATTTTTTTTAGCACAAAGGGGCGAGTGCAAGGGTGGGGTGGTGCAAATCAGTATACTGATAAGAGGGTGCATTTATCACGTGTAACGTGCACAGTTTTTTTTGGTCGCTTTCTGCTTGTGGTTGGTTGGAGAAGGTTTGGAATGAAGTCAGAGTACATTATTAGTTGATGGATTTCAAGAATTGGATCCTGCAATATCCTACAGAACTGGAGGATTTTAAGATGTTAGAAGGTGAAATTGTTATTGGGAAATTGAAAGATTTGTCCATTACAGGTTGAGTAAGATTACCGCGGAGAAGGATAGTGAGAGAGTTTGTGACATTAGAAAAGGAAGGTGGGTGTTTGATGAAAGCTACCCTCTCTAAGCAAATATGTTGTGTCCATATATGGATGAAGGTTTTAATTGTTTGGCAAATTGAAGATTGGATAAAGATTACATGAGGTGGAGATGGTAGCCTCTAGATTGTAACACTCCTAGGTAAGGCCTTTGATAGTTATTGCGAATTTTGTTGATTTCAGGCAATTTTTAAGAGGCAAGTTGCTAGACATGTCAAATGTACCTAAAATCATAGATATAGATGCCTCTAACTTTACATACAAGTACAATAAAACAAGCATGCAGACGCTGAATCAAATGAAAATAAGGCAGAATAATAAGCTTGAATGAGAATCAAAGAATAAATAGTCAACATTAATTAAAATTAGAACTATAATTAAAACTTAAATTATAATAAGCATGTACGAATTTTGCAAAGTTGATATTTGGACTAAGAAAGTCATATTCAAATGGCTAGCTTGGGAAAATTATCAATACTATACCCTCAAAGATAATATCATGGAAAATTATACTAGCCTAGAAATTCTATTATTGTGGGGGATAACAATAATGTTGGCATGAGAAAATTATACTTTGCAAGTTATAGATCGTTGTGAAACTAATTTTGAAGCGAGAAATTACACAATGACAACCCTACCATGCTTTTAATATCAGTCCTTCAATTTGACAGTTTGGCGCTCGATTCTGGATTCTAGAATGAGTTTGCCTGGAAAGACTTGAAAAATCTAGAATTAAGAGTGTAGAAACGGATGTGATGGATAAGAGAGATTCTAAAAAACTTGAAAATGAAATGGAAAAAAGATTAACCAAGATAAAAATTAGAAAGTGGAGCAAATCAAATGTTGTCTGGAGTATATAATACTAGGACAACTGTATTATATAACTTAAAGGTACCAATTGTTCCTTTAAAACAAGATTGGAAGATATTTACACTCAATGCACTAATTTCCTTTGAAGGGCTAGTGAAGCCGATACCAACTATAACTATTTTGAACGGATGGTTCAACTCCCAATGGATAGAACAATTGGAAGATAAAGAGTTAGTTCAAAATAGCCTAACGGCACATTAAGTTCAGATCAGGACATGTATGCCGGCCGTTATCTCTGCCATCAATCAATAAAGGCTCCATAATCTAAGTAAAATTGCAGAGTTCAGCTCTATCATCTGAAACTCCATGTACCATGTCTTCGAATTGATTATCCCTGATCAAACGTGCCTGGTAATAATAGAAGTGGGCACCTGTAGCTTGAGCAAGGGAATGTTGAGGTGAAAAATAGATGAACTAGCTGTCACAATTTGCATGTTCAAAAGTTATATTTCTATCGTAACTTTACCACCTTTCAAATATAATATAATATAGCTAAATAGTGAGTCACATTAGATCAGATTGTAACTACAGTTGAAAGGAACCCCCAACAAGAAATCATTATGCAATGTAAACTTTTTCACTAAGTCTGCAGTTTAGAATCTGTTTTGATCTGCAGCCCCTTTCAACCCCATCTCTATCTGATTAAAAAATTTAGAATTATTATTTAATCCAACTTCCCTTGTTTTTCAGTAGGTGGTGCCACAGAGAAGTTTTAAGTGTAATCTGTAGATGATCATAACATCCCTTAATTTGACAATTGTTTCCTGTGAGGCACACAAAAGTTGGCATTGTCTTCTTGTAACGAATTCGTAAACCATCATCCTACTATGGCTTGATCTATATTTACATTTGGAAATTGGACACAACTAGTGAGAAACGCGACGAGATACGGTAGGAAAAAAAAAAAAAAAACTTAATGTGGCCTCCTAATAGATGAGATAATGGATAAAACACAATGATGGAAAAGGTTTTAGTCAAGGAAAATACCGCTTAAGAAGATAATGTCAGAGATTCAGTTCCTGACCATAACTAACATTATAAATAAGCATCCCCTAACGACAAAATCTATAGCCAAAATAAGAGGGTCATCAATAATTCAGTATAACTTCTCTTCTATTAAGATAAATTAAACCATCAAACTCTGTTGTCAGAATTTCTCAATTTCCAGCAGTATACTCATCATACAAGAAGCTGTTATATTTATGCTAATCCGGCCTATTTGCCTGATTTCAACAAAAGCAAAAACAATCATCGAATGTAAGCCTCGTCTTCACTTAGTTCCTTAAAATGAACAGCTCGATTATGGGATAAAAGTTCATCGCATTCCATAAACTTTCTAGAGTCTGGCAAACAGATTTTGTATACATAAATTTAGGTTTGTATGCATATACAAACCTAAAATAATCGTATGTGAGATACATTGATGAAATGGAGCATCCTTTCATGCCGTGTCTTGTTCATAATTAAACTTTAAGCTTGTCTTCCATTGCTTTTTGTTCTCTATTGCTTTATGATTTCAATTATGACCTTACCCTATAAACGCTATGGTTAAACTTTTGTGTTCAACAAATGAGTTAAAATTGTTGTCTTAAATTTATTTTTTTTATTTTTTTGCTTTTTGTTTTCCATGCATATGTGTAATGACTAATGACTTTTTTGTTTTCTAAAATTCACGTACAGATAGTTTAAAGATGAAATGCACACGTGAAAACATAAGCAATCATAGCAGGATTGACAAAATCCGTTACTTTATGGAGCGGCTCAATGAAGAGCACCAGATATTGTTTGAACAAAGTTGTTTCGGTTCATCAGTTCGACTCCAGGAGCCGCAAATGTTCTCTGCTGCTGGATCGAATCAGACAGTCAAACTGAGGTGTGGATAAGGCTAAAAAAAGGTGCTAGGTTTGGGCTGCAAGAGTTTGCCTTGATGACTGGGCTTAACACCCGGGAACTAGAGGAGGAGGTCGAGAGCGAAGGCAAGTCATGTCTTTTGGTGAATCAATATTTCAGAAGATGTAAAGGAAAAATATATAGAAATGACTTGTTGAGAGCCTTCGATCGGTGTGACTCCCTTTCAAAAAAGTACAAGCTAGGTCTCCTCGTCTACGTTGTGTGGATTGTTCTCAATATTGAGGAGAGGACACTGCTTGGCTTATGGCCGTTCCATTTCATAGAGGAACTCCAGCAATTCAATAATAACGCTTTGGGGAAGAAGTCCTTCTTGTTGACGCTAAAAAATTTTAGAAAAGAGCAGGTGGAGCAAGTTAAGGGAAGAAGAGGGATTCCCACTACTTGCATGGATTCTCATACGCCATAATGGTAAAATGCTATTAACTCATTGCTACTAACGTTTCAAATATGACATTGACCTTGTTAAATGTGTTCGTCCACGTTAAATAGATATGGGCACTGGAGGCCACACCCGCGCTACGCATTGAAAAGTATATTCAATATACTGGCCCCAAATCTCCCCGCTTTATGCATTGAAATGTATATCCAATATACTGGCCCCCAAATCTCCCTGGTTACTCTGTTATCAAGTTATTAGGAACATGATGCCTTCAGAGGAGATTCACGAGCTGTTGGAAACTAGAAAAGTAAGTGGAATGAGTGTTCAAGTTTTTATTTTATTTAATTTTTTTAATATATACTATATATAAAATTGAATATGTTTGACAAACATGTATGGAGCATCCTCACTTTTTTTATTTGTCATAATTCCTCTTATGCCCTTCCAATTAACTACAAAAGGTAGCCCCGTCAAATTAACTACCTCAATAACTAACGTGCACAATGGAGCGTTCATTTCTTGTATTAAGTATATACAATTACACAGTCACTCGTTTAATTAATTATATTATTTCCAATCAATCTTCTTCTTGTTTCATATATGGTGTTGAAAAGCATTAAACATTTTATAATTCATAAAATATTTACTGAAAATAAGGAGTTACTATGATTTTACATTCTTGTCCCGGTTTCTAATTTTGTTTCCCGTTTTGAATTGGAATTGTATGATTAAAATTAGTTCGTTCTACCGATATCTTAGTGCATTGATTAGCTGTGATTTTTGCAGTATCAGGCCCTCGCACTCTAGAGCCAACATAAGAAGAGCTCGTAGCTGAGTTCTAGAGTCAACTGGCACCATTAGAAGACGAATGGATCCTACCGAAGAAGGGTTGATGGCGGATGATGTTGAGGATGAGGCCGGTTTACATTCCTCCCCGATGGAAGTTCATCGCCGAATGGTGATGGAGAAGCTAGAAGTCCGGAGGTTCGGAATTGTAGGCCTTCCCTCTTGGACTCTATTACTCAATGTATGGATGTCAAAATTTGTTGAGTTACAAGAAGAAATCAAGAAGTTAGAAGGAAAGGTTGACACGCTCTTTGAGTGGGCAGCCACTAAAGGGTATAAAACAGATGCTAGTGGCGCAGAAGAGGACCACCCCCTACCGACAATAAAGCAAAAAATGGTAGTGCTAATTTTGACATGGCTAGACCTAAGTCTGCTCTTCAATCTGTCCACGCTGAGCCTGCGTCTCCGTACCATGTTGAGGCCCCAGAAATAGAAGAGTGTATGTGATACGTTATTTGGCCACGAGTTTATTATACCTTTTCAATAATCGTTAATAGTTATGTTGATTCCAATGTTAACTGAATGTAAGACGTAATTTGTAGCTGTTGGAACCCCCAGTAGTGGTGGCGCATGTTAGTCTATAGAAGGCGTATGTGTGATTTTGTCTATTATTTTACTGCACATTCCTTTGAGCATGAAGATTCTCAAATTGATTTATAGGCGCTAATAATGAAGCACCCCAGGCCGAAAAAAGTCATGAAGATGCGGCGCATGTTTCAACTATGTAGCAGCAAAACGAGGTGCCTATTCCACACCTTCATCGTTGGTCATTGAAGGTACGTGTAACAAGAAGTAACATTTTGATTGTCTTTTATATCGATTTAAGATTAGTAACATGCAAGGTGGGCCCAAATTAAAACTACCTCTGTACACATATTGCTTTAAGATAACTGAGATCACAAAACAACTCTTCTTCTCAAATTTTTGGCCATATATGTTTTTTGGCCATATATGTGTACAATGAATACGCGAATACACCTAGGTGAATATTTACTCTTTTTTAGTTGGTAGATCAAGTTATAGAATAATTGATAAATGATTGTAGCGTGTGATTTTCTGGTACCTTGTATAGATAAGCCCGTTGAGGTTTATGCTATTATTGTGTAGAAGCCAGAACAAAAAGCCATCGGCATAGCTGACTCTAGTACTAGACTATCGCGTGGTAGATGACACAGGAAGAGGATGCCAGCGCCAGTAAAGATTCCTCCATGGACATATCTGACCAAGAAAATGAAGGTTGTTGTGTTTTCCTTCGATCCGTATAGGGTTGTGGAGCCTGCCAAGGTGGCCTGGCTACAAGAGTGTTTGGGTAACGCATATCAAAGGTAACATCTGTGTTTGCGCCAATAGTTTTCCGGCCTTTCCATCCAATACATTTAAAGAATTCTGGCAATTAACTATACATCATCATCTGTAGGATCTCACCACATTTTCAATATCATACAGTGCAGTTGTTCAACTGTCAGTGTGTGATGCCTCTGTAGCTTGGTTTAAAGACATTCTCAACCCCAGCGAGTGGCCATCAAATGATGTAAGTAAACTATTTGGCCGAGACTTTATTGTGGATTTTCCGCTTTTCGTACTACTAACCAAGTATTCTCCCCGTGCCACTAATTATTTAGCACATATATGAAGCCCTAAACTACATTAAAGTCGTGGTATGGAGTACACAGATCTATTCCAATAGGATGTATACATTTCAGACACATATTTTATGCAGCAACTGCACGGTGCCTACAAAAATGCAAGGTGGCTGTGCCAGCTGAGAACATGAAGAGATAGAAAATAGGGCAAGAGGCCGTTGATTTCACCAAACTCCAAGATAGCGCGTTGCAGTGCTATGTGAATGGGTAGGCACCATTGCATGGTAAACCTTGGGAAGCATATAGATAATCTGTGTATTCCATGCCACGAAGACTCCCATTGGCTTGTCTCAAAAGTTAATCTGCACGAGCGGCACATTTCGATTTACAATAGCATGCCCAAGAGATTGCGAGCTAATCAATTGTCTACCTACATCACACCGTTAGAGGTGGCTATCCCGGTGTTAATGTAGGGCAAGGACAATAAAATAATTGACAAAAGCAAATTCAAACACAAAAGTGTTCACGTCAATTCCTACACAGGGCAATGGATAAGCGTTTCAATCTTACGAATTTTTAAGCCAGCTCATTTTTCAATGTGTCTTATGTAGAAATAGTGCTACTATCTCTAGGAATGATTGTGGTGTATCCATGATCAAGTATATTGAGTATCTTTACGCGAGGCTTGCTGTTAACATAGTGTACCAAGAGCACATGCACATTTCCGAGAGAAGCTAGCAGTAGAAATATTTGTGCATTGCTTTGACCCCTAGAGTACCGGGGAAGGCTTCTTCAGATACAATAAGCATTTATGTGTGTTCTAACATCACAAAATGTGAACTGATTGTGTCTGAAACAATCCAACAAAATTACTTTGCCCGTTGAAGGAATTTACAGAAGTAAAACATCCCGAACAAATTTTGCTAAGCCACACCGATTCCCAAGCAAAACATCTTTTACTCTAACTTAGCCATCACGAAATAGATTTGTACATTTGAGCAAATGGCAAATGGCCATGCTTATTGAGTATCATGTACATTGAATTGAATGACGTGTAGATAGTACCACACATTGCTTTGTAATAGTTAGTGTCCTATTGTACAGGTGGAAAAATCATTGATATGTAAGTAGGTGAAGTTGGAACAGTATGTGATATAGGGGAAACTCTGCCAAAATTTCTGCAAACACCAATGCGATAACTCATCGGTCACTTCTTTGGTCAAATTTTTGTAAGTACTAAAAACTTCGAACGTACATATCTCATAGAACTCATGGCAATGCAATGTTAAATGCATCTTCATTTTCATGGAGACATTAACGAGAAGTAAGTTATTTATGAAAGTTTTCTTCAAGATTTGTATGAATATGGAATCCACAAGTTCACCACAAAAGAGTAAGAATACATAACTAGGTTTTGAAGAATAAGGAGGGAGAAAAAGATTATTGCACTAATATTCTTCAATCTCAAACCTTTCTACAAAAACTGAACCGAACTTCAATAGAAATCTCAAAGAAGCTAAGTATTTCAATGTATATGTGAATGTATATCTCACAACTAGGCTTGGCCTCTATATATAAGGTCCTAGAAAAACTAAGAAAATAGTAAAATTTGTGCACTAAGTTTACCATTACAAAAATTTGAAATAAATAGAAAAATAAAAAAAGTCGCAAAAATATCTTCACGCGGCTGGATGGGGGATCTATGTGCCTGCATAGACCCTCAGCCTTGTTTCTCTGCCCTTCTGTCATGTGGCCACTCCGGCCGCATAGATCGGAAGAGCATCATGCAGCCGCACTTTTTGGGACGGTTCTGAAGTCAGCCGCACAAAGCCCTATCGCTGTATTTTTTCCTAGGCTCTTTTCCTCTTTTGTATTCGGCGGCATAGATGTTCCATGCGGCCGCATGCCATATGGATGTGTCAACTTTGTCCTTTATCTTCCATCTTCGTTTGTTTTGACCCCCAAACTCTATAGTTTGTGCTAAATGATACGTACTTGTTCCAACGATCTCTTCCTCTTGGATTTTAACCTACAATTTACCAATTTAAACGTAAATATGAATGTTTAAACACAATATCACATAACTAATGGGACATATAGGGGAATTAAGCATCCCAGTAAAAGGAGGGCTCCAAAATCAAGAAGGATCACCATCATTGTGAATGTTGAAACTTTAAGAAACTTGACGGCATGACTCCTTGACGGCCTAAACGACGTTGAAACTTTAAGAAACTTGACACCCATGATCGTATTGTGTCCCCGTGAATGTTCTTAGTATGTGAACTGAGTTTAGATGAGGCTATGAAGAAGTTCTGGCAATCACGTGACAAGATATGGTACAAAACTTGACGTTAAGTCGTGTTTAACACCGTATGTGATCACATACCACCTCCCCTAACTTGAAAACATTGATCTACATTGTTTTCAGCCAGGAATTAATATGATGGCATCCCAGTCGAAGGAGGGCCCAAAAATCAAAGAAGATAGCCATCACTGCGTGTATGCCGTGATAGCACCATATTCACGACATGTATCCATTATAGCGTTAACGATGTCGAAACTTTATGACACTTGACACCTGAATTCCACCGTGTCCGCTTACATGTTTCCAGTGTGTTATATGAATTTGGACGAGCTCACAAATGAGTTGTGGACATCACGTGACAAGACACGCTACCCGACGTACTAATAAGTCATATTTAACACCCTATATGTGCAAATGCCCCTTGACACGCCCCACCCCTAGTACATGTAACTTACTAGAAGTATCACGTGCGCCAACGATAAATTCCAATTAAAAGCTAGAATTTACCGTTAAGGCTCGTGAACATACTAATTATCCTAGAAAATTTTCGATAGGATCTCCCCTAATTTATCAACAAAAGCCAATTTATATCAATTTCCAACCCCTCCACATCAACATCTCACAAACTAATAACTTCTCATTATAAGCAACAGCAGCTCATAAATCAAAAAATATACCAACCCAAATATGGTTTACACAACTCTTAACTATATGCTAATAACCTTAACCATGTCACATTTAAAAATCGTAGAATCAACAAATCCTTTAGCAATTTCCTTTCGTTAAGTGGTGGCTCAGTTCTCAAAATAGCAGGCTCGGCCACAAGGTGTTGTTGCCCAAACTCCAATTGCTACCCACTGAGAAAATCATTTATAAAAACATATGAGCTAACTAGTCCAATGAGTGGAGTTTCATAACTTAACATGCTTTGGAAAATCAAAATGTAACTTTTGAAAACTCCCATATAAAATGCTCAAGCCCATTTGGCAATTTTATGACTTTAAGCATAAATCCAACATAACATCATTATTGATAAAATCATTGCATGCTAGAACTCATTATTTCATTTAATAGTCATCATAAAATTCACTAGAAAACATCTTGAACATCATTCACTTAATAATCATCGTGGAATCCACTAGAAAACATCGTAAAATTCATTTCATTTCAACATCGTCATAGAATTTTCCCCAAAGAGTATCCAACATCACATGATCATAATACAAGTCATACGCATGTAGACGGTCAGCTTAGGCGATAGGTACCTTATGACCCCTTCGCCCTAGGCGGCACAATTAAACAGCTTGAGCCTTAGCTACCACATAGGCCCTTTCACTTGGGCGGCGTTCATTTGGTCAGCTTGAGCCATATAGGCCCCTTTGCCCATAGACGGCATATCATTACATTGGATGCACATTTGGGGGTTTTCATACATCATAAATCATGTCTCAACTCAAACATTTCTTTAAAATCATGAAGCATTATTTCATACAAACATTCACATGAACTTTTCTAAGAAATATCAACTTTCGTGAAATCTCATGGAAATACATTCATCATGAAACACTACGAATTCTGTGAAATCAAAGCATAATATACATTTTCATTTAGAAAGAAAAGAAGAGAAGAATCTCCACTCACTGGCTAGGTAGCAATGTAGCTCTTTTCTCGTTCCATTTCCTTTTTAGTCTTTGGCATTTCCTATAACATTATATAAAAGTCTACTTAACATTTTATTCCTTTATATTCCTCAATTTACACACATAACTAAATTCTTTCACTTATCCATGCTTCGTCCTATTTACCTTCTTTTTAGCTTATTTACTAGTTAAAGATTTTCTAGTTTAAGTAATCATCTTTCATCATTATATACTAAATTAGAAAGCTCAATAATTACTTATCATTTCTACACTTAACTCTTCCGTCAAACATATGCATCCGTTATTGAATCAAGGCTTTATGCAACTCTTAAACAAGGATCATTAAGTTTTTCCCCTGTTTGGACAATGCCCATTTAAAACCATTTTATACTGAATAACGGTATCATATGTTTACGAAATTTTCCCATAAGGTAGAACACTTACATATGTCGATCATATATAAAATTGAGCTCAAGAAAACTAGGTTGAGAACACCAAAATATTTTTTTCCAATCCCAAAATCTGTTCTCTGGTCTGCACCGTCCCACTTCACAAAACATGTCATAAAAACCCCTACCGACCTCCAAATGGTGTCATTAAAATTTTGAATGATAGACGACTCATAGAAGATCATTCTCCAACTTGTATCTTGCTAAAATTCAACATATACTATCATTTGTGACCTTCTCAAGTTGGAAGGGTAGAAACTTCGTACATAACAATTCCTTGTTTGATTCCAATTTTGTGTCTAAGAAGAATTTCACACCATGACTTTCCTTATTTAACTTGTATTCACATAATAAAATCCCATAACTTAAATCTTCATTATCATGTTGTAAACCTTAGAAATTTATTTCATAACAAGAGCTCAAAGCAAAGCATAATTTACCCTTCTTGGATCCTTGTATAATGACCTAGTCCTTTAGTAATCACCACAAGATTCACATCTTCTAGCTTTAGGCAAAGCAAAAGAGAACTAAAAGCACTTAGTTAATTTCTTAAGTTAAAAAAAACAATAACTTCAAACTTTAGAATCTCATATTGTTCATATATCCCATGAAATTTAAATACATGCAGTTTATATCAACAAACTAATCATTATCCCCTTTAAAATTCATCAGAAGACACCATATAGAAAAACCCAAATTTCTCCACTTCTAGGATTTATGAAAATCAACCCACAATATATAATAGTAGCTAAACATTAAAGTTCGTCATTCTTTCAACATAAACATCAATCATTTAGCCTAAAATCGTAGAAATAAGCCATAGATTTAACATCCAATTGAAAATGCATAAATCCCAAAAATAATTCTTTAACTTACCTTTATGAAATTGCACAAGAAAATCGAACCCAAGGTCAAGCCACACCAACTAGATCAAAACCCTTCACTTGCTTTTTGTTTTCCTTGCTTTTTCTTTTTCTTTTCTTTTTCTCCTCATTTTTTTCTCTTCTCTCAGCCGACTCTCTGTTTGTGCTTTTGTGTGTATGTAATTTGATTCCAAATGAAAGAGAAATGTCTAGACATTTAGAAAAATTGCACCAAAAGTCCCTCAATTTCTTGCTTGTTACGAGTTAGTCCTTGACAAAAATCTTATTTACCCATAAGTCCTTTAACATTTAATTCTTCCTCTTAAACCCATTGATACTTGAATTTTTACCCAAATAATTTAATTTTGGTATTGACTTGACTATTCCATCTTTGACTTTTGGTCCATAAAATTTGAGATGTCACACCCTGGCTCAAACACATTAATCTAAGCTTGGTTCAACCACAAAGCCATGTGAGTACTGCAACCTAGTAAAAGAATGGCCCTAAAATCAAGAAGGATCGACATCATTGCACGTATACCATTATAGCGACATATTCGTGGCGTGTGTCTGTTATGGCATTAACGATGTCGAAACTTTATGAAACCTTAACACTCACGACCCCAAAGTATCCGCTTGCGTGTGTCCAGTGTGTTTGAGGAATTTGGATGAGCTCACGCATGAGTTGTGGACATCACATGACAAGACATGCTACATAACGTATTAATAAGTCATGTTTAACACCCCATATGTGCAAATGCGCTCAGCCACAAAGTCATGTGAGTACAACCCAATAAAATGAGGGTCCCAAAGTCAAGAAAGATCACCATCACTGCGCCTATATTGTGATAACGCTATATTTGCGGTGTGTGTTCGTTATAGCATTAACGATGTCGAAACTTTATGAACTTGACACTCATGACCCCAAAGTGTCCACTTGCGAGTTTTTAGTGTGTTCCATGAATTTCGATGAGCTAACAGATGAGTTGTGGGCATCGCATGACAAGACACACTATACAATATAATAATAAGTCATGTTTGACACCCCATATGTGCAAATGACCCCTTAGCTCAAACGTGTTGATCTACACGACGCTCTTCCGATCTGCCATGAAGCCATGTGAGTGCAACTCGGTGAAAGGGGGGCTCCAAAATCAAGAAGGATTGCCTTCACTGCACCTTTGTCGTGATGGCACCGTGTTCACGGCATTCGTCCGTTATAGCATTAATAAAGGCAAAACTTTATGCAACTTAACATGACCTCACTGTGTCCTCTTGCATGTTTCCATTGTGTTTTATGAATTTGGATGAGCAAATGGATGAGGTGTGGACATCATGTGGCAAGACATGTTAAACAACTTGACGTTAAGCCATGTTTAACAACCTATTTGTGCAAATGCCCCATTTCCTGGCTTGAATGAGTTGATCTAAGCTGGGTTTAGCAGAGAGGCCATGTGAGTGCATTCTGGTAAAATGTGGGCCCCAAACTCAAAAAGGATCACCGTCATTGCACCTATATCACGATAGCACAAGGTTTGTGGTATGAGTCTATGATGGCCTTAATCAAGTTGAAATTGAATGTAACTTGACATCCTCAACCATACAGCGACCTTGTGCATGTTTCAAGTGCATTTAGTGAGTTTAGAGGTGCGATGCAAAGGAGTTGTGGATGATAATTGTGCATTTGTACACTTATTAAAGCGATTAAATGAAGAATTCGAAACTCAGTTGAGGGGATTTATACTTACAATTGTTTAAATTTCATATTTGTAGGTTAAGAATTGCAAAATGGACGAAAAGAAAGCAAAAGAAGACAGTTTCCAATTTTGCAAAGATATTCAAAGTTTGAGGACTTGTTTGCACACTTGCGAGAGTTCAAATGTTAAATTTCGAGTCAATTTGAAGCTTCATGACCATTTGGAAAGACTTTAGAAGTTTCTAGACTCATTGGAGAAGAATTGAGTGAAAAGGACCAAATGTGCAAGGAAAAGTGAATTTGGAGATCAAAAAAAGCATTGCCTAAAACACGCCGCGGTAGACCACGGATTGCATTCCTCGGGCTACCTGTGGCCTGGTGAGTCGCTGTTGTCCGAGGGTAGGCTGTGGTGTGCATTCATCGACCTATGGCGACATTTTTTAGCGATGTTCGTTTCGATCCCCAACTTTACTTTTCCTTGCATATTTGGTCCTTTTCACTCAATTCTTTTCCATTATCAAAAATTTCAACAAATGGTCATAAAACTGCAAAATGACTTGTAACTTAATATTTTGAATGTCTCCCAACTATATGCGTTCCATGTTTGACTAAAATGACCCTGATTTTCCACACAAAGAAAAGCACTTGTAGCTAGACTATCCCCAAAAATATAACTAGAAGATTTTAAACAATGATACAAAGTTTAACCTATTAATTTCAAAACATACTGCATCTATTAGCATACTTAGACTCTATGTTGCTGCCCATCACTACAGAGGTACTGTGACGGTGTTAGGCATCACTGCACGAGTGTCGTGGAAGAGAACACACATGCGTGATTTATATGTATTTTTGCCATACAACATACACATATAGCGTGGTTTACTCAAAAATAATCTAGAAACTTTGATATAAAAATGAAGGAGGGTGAGAAAGAATATATAACGCATAACTAGAGGGCGTTATGACACCCAAAATTTATAAAAAACTTTCATGTATACGTATGTGCAACTTGATTACAAATTTACAGAAGTTTCATATACGTACTGTAGCCTCTACCTCACTGCCCATCATTGAACCCATGCCGTTATGGCGTTAAGCATAATTGTATGGGTGCTGTTATAGAACGAAAACACACCTGCAATATTTATTCTCATTTTTCCAGTACAACCACATACATATGTAGTATTATCTACTAAAAAAATAAGAGCTCATTTGGTTACATTTATAAAGTCAATTTATAAAGAGAATTTATAATAAGTGAAAATGAATGAAAGATATTTAATTAAAGTTTGAAATGTGTGGTGATTATTGAGTAATTGTTAAATCAACAGTCAAATCATGGTAGGTGAATTTATAAATAGAAAAAATAAATTAAACCAAGCAAGTCCTAACATGGAAACCTTCATATAAAAAAAACTTAAGTGGAGAAAAACTATGTAACGGCATAACTAGGGACGGATTTTATATCCAAAAAGAAACAAGACCTGCCCAAATATACATGTGGGTTTTTGGATTCACAAATTTATATCCAACATAACCAATCCTATGCCCATATATACAAAAAGATACAACATTGCTTTGTATATATCAAGCAAGAGAGATAGGGGAAAATGGACAAGAGCATGAAGGGAAAGCGGCCTCCAATCCAACAAAATCAAAATACCATCAGAATACCTGACTACTCTACTCTTATCTCTCTCAATGATATATAGTTTGTGCAGGTAGCTTAGTTATGCCCCTTCCTTAAGCACCTACC
This sequence comes from Nyctanthes arbor-tristis, assembly GCA_963692815.1. Lineage (NCBI taxonomy): Eukaryota > Viridiplantae > Streptophyta > Magnoliopsida > Lamiales > Oleaceae > Nyctanthes > Nyctanthes arbor-tristis. Next base: position 7,839 of record CAVNYN010266032.1, on the reverse strand, counting down.
GCACTTGCATTGCTTCCATGTCTCTCCAGCGGATCTATTCCTCTTTTTTGCTGGGCAGCCACTGTGCCTTCGTGTCAATGGTGGTAGGACAACTATGAATTTAACATGCTCTGGAACTTTCCACTCATCCTCACTTAATAGTGGGTATATACAATCAGAATAAGGTTTTCTCCAGCAAACATTAGTCAAATAAAGGAAGCTCAAGTCATACCCGTCAACACCAATGTGCCTTGCTATGGCAATTACATGTGAATATGGAAACTTATTCAAGTCGAACTTCTCGCAGCTGCAACTCCGATCAACTAAGTCTACAAAATGTTTGTCTTCATTCCTACCCACTTGGAACTAGTAATTGAAAATCGAAACAAATTCCATTAATCTAGCCTTGATACACATCGCACACATCTTCTTCTCCATTGGAGGGGTTAGATGACTTTCATATCTCTCAGCACTGATATGCGTATCATAAAACCATTGTTGTAGCATTCCCCTTATATGTTCAAGTAACCTAAGAGTTGGCTAGTCATGAGCACCCTTCAATGCAGAATTTAATGCTTCTGAGTTAAGTACTCTTCAATGCCATCTGCTTTTCCATATAATACTATGAAAAAGTTATCAATATCCTTAAAATTGTATGCTTTCGCTGCCATGCGAAAAAAACTCCACGACATCTGCTTTAGGATAATTGCTCTTCAAGTTTTCTTCCAAGTGCTTTTGTTCCAAGTGCCACCTACAATTCACATGTGCAAAGTGATATACATTATGAAGAGCTCTATGAATAGATGTCGCGCGATCAGATACAAACGCCAACTCTTTTGTGTTGCCGGTTATCAAGCACAACTTATAGAAGAACCAAGTGTAAGCAGTCTCATTCTCCAAGTTGACCACAGCCCAGGCAAGGGATATATCTGAGTATTTACATACTGAAAAGTTGCAACAATTAATGTGCCTCGATAACGAGATGTCAAAAAAGAACTATCCACAGAGATAACTAGCCACATCGAGGATTGGAAGCCCTATATACTTTACGCCAAGTCCGATCTAAAAATACTTGAAATATTGTCCGTCTTCAACTTCAATAAATGTCAACATCCCGAGATTTTTCTCATCTAAAACATGAGAATAAGACGGTAGTTTTGCATGACTTTCATTTGGTGTTCCATTAACTAACACATGTGCAAAATCTCTAGCCATATATGCCTTTGTATAACTTATATGAATGCCAAACTCCTCTCGAATATCACTGATGATGTTCCTGGGCCTATACACTCTAATAGCATTCTCAAATTTTGAGGCAATGTGCTTTCCAATCATTAAGTATGAAGCATGCTTATGATCAAGATTCTAAATGTCATAGAACAACTATGTTGGCGAGTATATTTCTTGATCTAGAACATATCAGAATTCTTCAACTTCGAGGCCCTCAGCCGCTATTCACATTTTTCAGTTAGGCATTTGTTTGCATATGTGTTCTTATTTGATTCCAATACTTTATACTCAAAGTAGTGCCAGACGGCAAACACCTACAACTTCTCTACCACATGCTTTTTACTTGAGAATATCTATTTCACTTGGATGTCATCAGATTCTAGAATTCTCACTGCTGGTCAAGAGAATTGTGTGGCATCATCAAGAGTCAAATAGCAAGTATTTGTCAGGGTAGGAGGACCATTTGTGGCATTGTAATCTACACTTTCCTCTATAACATTTACTTCTCATAGGACATCTTGACTTTCTGGAATGGATGCAACTATATTCACTGAATCCCAATCAAATCCAATTGCTTAGATACATTCCTCTTCAATAATTCTACTGATGTATACTTGCTCAGGTTCTCCATTCATTTCTTCAAACTCTTGACCAATCAGTATTTTGAAAGACAATTCAACAGTCCGCGGTGAGAGGTTTGCACCGACTTCGTCTACCTGTAAAGCACTATTGTCCTTATGGTTCTCATGAATTCTGGATTTAAAAGTTATACAAAGTTGAACTTTCTTAGATACAGAGAGATACCATTGCAAGTTATCACAGTCAATCTTTGAGGGTGGAAATACAAACATAGACATACCGGGTATGAATAATTTCATCTCCATCTCATGGAGGCCATTATCCACTCCAAGTGCCCATTGAATTTTGTTATACAGTTCTATGTATGAAATGCTCTTTGAAACACAAACCTGTTTTATCTTTATTTCATCACCCTCTACGGCCCTCCACGTCGAGGATTCATCATTTTTCTTCACAAATTCACTCCCACAACATATTGTTATCCACAATGTATCCACATTGTCCATTACTACATCACAACAAGAAGTAAATGGATTTTGGTTCATAACTATTGCTCTTTCTATTCTTTATCGAACTAATACTACATAAATGACAACAAGATTTATCAGCTTACGACTGTTACGTACCAGTAATCATATTACAATCATAGACAACACAATAGAAAACAAACAGAATGAATTTTCAACATGTATAACTACGAGCAAATCAACATAGGCACCACAAACTATTGAAAACATAACTTTATATGCACTCAAGATTAGTTAAACTGTGAGGCACAAATCCAAAACCAAAAATAAAATGAAAATTATGTTTTGACTAGTATAACGGCATGAATGTCGTGACATGGTGCAGATCACGTCATGTATGCTGTGATATCACCTGAAGTACAATATCATATCAGCACAATATGTAGGTTCCATACTTTAGTCACAACTATGTAGAAAGAAAACACTGGTTCTAGTACTGGCATAACAACATTGATAATGTTGTGTATCACAAATCACGGCAGACATTCTTTGATCTCAATTGAAGTACTGTATCATTATTAGAGCATTGACATTAATTCTAAAATTCAGTTAAAACTATATGGAAAGAAAAAAAAATTGTTCAAACTAACATAATGGCCTTAATACCGTGATTTTGTACAGGTCACGACACATATGCCGTTACCTCGATACTTCCATCATAATCACTAGCACAAGGAGGATACAAACTCTTATTCTTCCCAGAACTGTAAGAAGATTGAGTTCCCTATTTTATATTGGTCTTTTTTGTTCTTCAAAGGTAGTTGAAAGTTTTGTGTCATACCTCAATACATAAACAAAATTGGCCTTTCTTGAATGAATAAATGTGAAGATTTTGATCTTTCTTGGAGACCCATTTGAGAAGATCATGTTGCAATTTTCTTCATAGGTGTTTCTGAATGGAAATGTTGCAATTTCTTGTAGGGTTTTTCCCTCTGTTGGCAATCGGTTTTTCCTTTTTGGGATAGGACGGGGTGAAGTGAAAGATGGGGAGTGGATTTTTATTTACATTTTGCATTTTCTAATTAGGTTTCCTAGTTGGACAAAAGTTATAAAAGATAGTCTTTTTAAATAAAACTTTGTTTTGACCACTTTTTTTTAAATAAAACCCACATTTATTAATCAAAAGAAAAATATTCCTACACTTTGGGGATTTCATTTAAAAAGGAAGGTCAACAAAAACATTTATTTAAAAAGGGAAGTGTCTATAATTTTTGTCTAACGAACCAAAGCATTAAAAAATAATGAAAAATCTACTAAAATATCTTCCACCATACGCTCACCCTAAACAACATTACTTACACCAAATGTTCCTTTTCTTCACGTAATGGATTCTTGTGGGAAAAAACTGATGCATAATTCTTCTTACAACCATGATCCATCTTTTCCAAATCTTGTTGAAGAAAACCTAAAAATCTCCTTCATTAATTAGTCTATGATTTTCCCAATAGTTGAGGTATGCGTTTGCAAATGTATTTGTCCTTTCAAAACTAAGAAGATCAATATAAACACATACTACCAATCTTCCTACATTTTTTTCACGAATGGGAGCCGATGTTGTTGATCTGAGAGTGGGTTTCTGTGTTCAATCGACATCATGGCATGGATGTCGTGATCTGCACTATATCACAACATTCATGCCGTATTGTTGGTTTGAACTAGTTTTTCTATGTACTCATGACATTGATGCCGTGATGCCAATTTGAAGTACTATTTCCTTACATCATAGTTGTAACTGAATTTAAGAACATGTGTTTTTCTTTTTGAGGTTGGTACGATGGCTCAATTGACATCATGGCATATAAGTCGCGATTTGCACTTTATTACGACATCTATGCCGTTATGATAGTTTTAACTTAATTATTTTCTCCTAGCTCTAAGGATTCTGAGTGCATATAAGGGTATTTTTCTATAGCTATGTATTTTCTTTTTGTTTAATAGGATGCATATATGTAGTTTTACAGTAAGCATGTGCGTAGTTTTCTTCTTATTTATTTTTCATGCAGTGTGTTTTCTTAATTAGAGAAATTGTGAACTAATAAGCTAAAATTTATTTATTTCTTACAGTAATGCAGCCATGGACAATGAGAATACAATGTGGATATCAGTTTCTTAGGGTGACAAGTTTGTAGAGACAATTGACGGCATTCGCACAAGTTTATTTCTACACATCATAACATTCATGTAGTGAAGCTCATTGCTGTAACTGCATAGGTGCAGTGATGTGCTTCTGGGGTGATTTTGAGACCCTTATTTCGTTAGGATATATACAATACTGTTATAGGTATGTTGCATTAAATTTTTTGTCTTCAGGAAGGAGGACAACATAAATTCAATGTCATTAGGCCGATTCACAATGTAACCTTTACCACAACAATAACCAACAATTCTCGGTTCGCTATAGTTCATGGATCATAATGCAATAAACACATTTCTGGAACTTTGGACTCACAGAATACTCGATTTCAATGTGTTCTGGTATATCACTGTAGGGATTCAGTGATCTCAACTGCTATCATTGCATAGCTGCTATGATGGTCTTTTAGGTGATTTTGGGGCCCTTATTTTACCGAGATGCACAAAATGTGATTTTACAACATAATCTATTGACTTTGTTGAATATGTGTAGGAGGGCTAATTGAATTCTCGTAGTTAGTCCTATTGACTGCGCGACATAAGTAACTCTATGAGGTGGAGTGTAACAGTTGAAAAACCTCTTAGTTGGCTATAATTTATAACAAAAAAGTTATAAAAAACATGGAAACACACAATCCAATGTTTTATTGAAGCCATAGTCACGAGATATTCTATTTAACGTGTTTCGGCCCATCACAACACCGATACAGTGATTGTTCTATATATCACTACATGGGTTTAGTGATGAGGTTTGAAGTCGGCTTTGGGGCCCTCACATTGACAACAAGCATCTAGATGTTCTACAATAATGGTGTTACCTCACGTTCAATTTTGACGTGATTTGGTATCTCACGGCACCCATGTCGTGAAGTAATTTGTTTTCATCGTACGGGTGCAGTGATGCACTTCCGGGTTTATTTTGGGACCCTCATTTCACCGAGGCATACCAAATGTGTTCTTACATCATACCCTACTTAGTACAGTGCCTTTGAGCAAATGGAGAAAATGAATGTCATGCCTCTAGGCTAATTTACAACTTAACACTAGTAAAGTTACATGATATAGTTTGATTATAACTAGAGCTCATTGTTTCCCCTTCGTTCACACGTAGAGAAGCAAAGAAAACATTGAACACACGCATCAAGACGTTGTATGGGTGGCAGTGTTACCTCGTGTTCGATTTTGACATGACTTGGCATATCACCCACCCATGTAGCAAAATAATCTATTGTCACGATAGTGCAGTAATGCATTCTCTGGTCAATTTTGGGACCTTCCTTTCAACGAGGGGCATCAAATTTGTTCTCACATCACACCCTACTTAGTACAATGCGTTTGAGTACGTGGAGGAAAGGAATTTCACATATCTAGGCCGATTTACAACTTAGCATTAGTAAAGTTATAGTATGATTATAAGTAAAGCTAGTCGTTTCCCGTTTGTTCACTCCTCGAGATGCAAGGAAAACATTGAGAACACAAATTTAGATGTTGTACGGGTAATGGTGTTACGTTCGATTTCAAAGCGATTTAGCATATCATGTCACGCATGCCGCAAAGTAAGCTACTGTCGTGACGCAGATGCAATGATGCACTTCTACGTCAATTTTGGGACCCTCCCTTCACCGAGTCCCACCACATGCGTTCTCACGTCACAACCAAATTAGTACAATGCATTTGAGCATGTAAACGAAAGAAATTTCACGCCTTTAAGCCGATTCACAACTTAGCACTAGTAAAGTTACAAGATATAGTGTAATTATGGAGTAGAGCTATCGCTTTTTCTTTGTCCACGCCTCGTAAGATAGAGAAAACTTTGAGAACATGCATATAGATGTTGTATGGATAGGGTGTTATCTGACATTCAATTTCGACATGATTAGGTACATCAAGGCACCAACACCGTGAAGCACACTATGTTGTGGCGTGGGGTAGTGATGCATTTTCAAGTCAATTTTTGGACTTTCCTTTCATAGCAGTGCAGCCAATGTGTAATCAGATCACACCACACATAGGCCAACGTGTTCGGGCACAGGGAAGAAATGACTTTGACACCTCTAGGCCGATTTACCACTTAGTGCTAGTAACGTTAGAAGATATACCATGATCATGAGTAGAGCTCGCCCATTCATTATAGTTGACGTCTCAAAAGATAGTGAGTATTGGGAATTAAGATAAATTCCCCGATTACGCCCGCAGGACTGTTGTTCAAGGAGTTTAATTGAGACAAGGAAAAATAAAAGAACAAAGACAAATTTAATGGACTGTCAAAACTTTCCACTATATGATTAAAGTCGCTACAACTATACAGAATTTTCACTCGCCAAAACTCATCCCCCAAGTATTACAAGAAAAATATAACAAGCTTTATCACATCTGCCAATTTCTACCCTTTGCCCAACTAGCAAGCAACACAAGAAATCTCAAGACACTAGGCTACTATTTTTCTTCACAAGACTCTCTGACCCGACCCAAGTGACACCGAGAAAATCACCCCGAGTTTTACCACACCTAATTTTCTACCCTTCGAACAAACCATGAAGAGTTACAAGAAAACTCTTTAAGGTGCTAGACTCACCAATTTTTCCCTCAACTTGCTTGTACCACTTGTGTATAAAAGAAGAAGAAAACATCTCTATTTATAGGCGTCGTTTCCTTGGAAGACAAGACAATCCTTCTATGATTTGGATTTCTTTTCCTCCTAGGATTCTTCTTCTTTCCCTTTCCTTTTCCTTTTCAACTTTAGATTATTTTTGGCAACAAACCCAACAATCTTCATCTTGCCAAAAAAGCCAAAATCTTTATCTTCTCCAGCCTTGTACACAATATTTGAGAAATTACCAGGCAAGCCTTTGACAGTCTCATACTCCACCACATGAGTATATATAACCACTTAGAATTAACAACAAATTCCAAACATTTCATCGGCTCAATGTCGAAATAAACGTGTTGATATTTGTGGTGCAACTCTCTTGTTGGCTTTCCAGAGAGCTCATCAGCCATCAACATTACTATAACCACTCACCCTGCATCACGCCAACCAATGCCCATGTGTAAATACAACCGCTAGAAGTAACACACATCTTTTACCATGGCACCTAGCGACACACCATGATGATGTACCCACATACTTCATAGCACATCTCCACTGCCCTCACACCAAGAGAGTGGGATTGTCCAAATCCGAACAGTAGCCGAAACTGATCCACCTGGACAATGTTTTCTTACGTGGTTAGCTAGTCTACAACACCAACAAGTTGCAACAACCACCAGTCCCCAGACAATCTCATTGAGAATTTTTGTATCTGCACCAACTCGCAAAGAACTAAACAATTTTTCCAGATCGGAAGAGCTCGTGTAGGGAAAGAGTGTAGGCAATGGTGCCGGATCCACC
>CAVNYN010265720.1:0-103743 GCA_963692815.1 Nyctanthes arbor-tristis | reverse complement strand
GATGCTGTGTACACAGCATCGATTTCAACAAAGCAAACTCAGCAATACATACATTTCCAGAAACAGTGTCTGCAACACTACACCAACACATACACACACGAGCTAATTACAACTAATACACTCAGCACTTCAACACACACAGATATTCATGCTTCAGTAAGAAATTATACACAATACACACAAATTCATTTCAGTTCCAGAAAGATTCAATTTTCACACAGAAATATAAACATTCACATTCACAGCACAGAATTTCCAAGAAAGGAATTCACAATTCCAGCAGGTATACACACGGGGAAAATTACGTACATTTATACACGGTCATTACACACACACAGTGCTGCCTTTTTCCCGAACGCCTTCGAGTCGAATTCCAGACAGCCAACACCACCACTGCCTTCTTCCATTTACCGCCGGCTGCCACCACCACCGTCGAGCACCTCTTCTGTCTGAATTCCCCAAAGAAAACCAGAAAATTTTGAAAAGCCAGAACCCATAAACTTACCTTAGCCGGAGTTCGCCTTTGTTGCCGAAGTTCTTGAACCCCAGTGCGAACCCCAGTACGAACCACCACCGCGACCTTCAGTCCCTCGAACCCTTTGGCCAAAACTCGAACCCCCAAATCGCGAACCATGGCCGGAAACCATTGAACGCCTCTCGAACTCCCAGAACCTCGAGATCGCGAACCAATTCCACCGCTGCCATCGCCCCTCTGTTCCGTTGAGTCTCACCCGCGGCGCGAGCCCCCACGAACCTTCATCAAGCCCATCGTCCGTCGTTGTCTCACCACTCGCCATTGAACTCAAACCCCAAAACACCCTCGCGCCTCTCAAATCCCTACCCTCGATTCTATGCTTCAAATGAAATTGGGGAGGGGAATTAGGGATTTTGGGATTTTAACTGAGAATCTGATTTGTCCTCCAGTCCCTGAGTTTGAAACATGGTCTCGTTTCAGTCCTTACACTTTTATTGTTGTTTAAATGGTTCTAAAAGGTTTCAATTGTAAATAAATCGGCCCTGTATTTCACCCTTTTTCCAATTTCAGTTACCAAAGTTTTACTCCCATCTATTTTAGTCCTCAGCTTTTGAAAAACTCCATTTTAGTCTTAAAGTTTTTAAAAAATGAATTTTAACTCAAAACTTTTTATTAAGTCATGTTTTAGCCCAAAACTTTTAAAGTTCACGATTTAATTTCATACTTCGACTAAGTTTAAATATTATCAAATTCCTAATATTTAAATTATTTATTTGATAGACGAGGAGCATAACTTGATGCATAATTGACTGCCCATTAGCTCAAATTCGTAAACAAAAGAAAGTATAACGAGGTAGATTTCCTTACTAAAGTTGTTTTTAAAGTCATATGCGCACGTTTCATGAAAAATATGATGCAATTACATGTTATGGGTTCATACATGTACTTATGTGATTTATGTTATGAATATGAAAGTATGCGCATAATTAACTCACCTTAATCGAAAGCTCACAAACTTAGCTCGTCATTTTGACGGGCCCACAGACATAGACAATTGGCTTGTATTAAGACAAGCCCACAGACATAATTTACATGTGTACATGTATTTAAATTGCGGAATATGTTTTGCATGTTTAACAGTTAGTGCGCAGGAATCTACTGAGTGTTTCGAAACACTCACCCCCTTTATTTCAAAACATTTCAGGGTCTGGAGCTGATAGCAACTCGATCAGTGATGGCAATTGAGGAAAAGAAATGAATTGTTTCCTTTCATTGGAATTATTAGAAGTTATTTCAGTATTATTTTTCAAAATTTAAGAAGTTGTGTTAATTTTTGACAATGGATTTATTTGGAGTTATTTATGAAATACTATGGTGTTTATTTAAATTAGAAAAATTTTTCCCGCACTTATTTATATAAATCTTTAAGTTTTCCACACTTTTAAATTAGATAGAATAGATTTAGTAGCGTCTTGTGTGACTAGAACTCGGGGCGTTACAACAATAGCATGGTAAGCAAGGGACAAATAGGAATAAAACTTTGACGCAATTTTTTCTGAACTCTTTTTCTGACTTTTCTCAACTTTAATATATTCACGCGTTATGTTTCCAATATCAAAGTCTATCAGCTCTATTTTAATTAGTCAATGTTTGATAGGTATTGTTAGCTAAATTTTTAATTGTGTTGCTAAAATAAGTTGTTTTGATGATATTTAATCGGTGTTATTCTAGATTTTTTATTAGCTATTAATTTGGTATTTTTCCTCATATTTGTGGTCTCTTGAATATTAGAAATTGTTGATATCAAATTCAGCCTTTGACTCAACAAACAAGAATTGTATTCGCGGGAAATTTTTATTTGAATCGATTTACATAGTTATTGCGTAGTTAGTGTTTAAAGGCACAGAATGTTTGCAATAAATGGAAGATAATAAATGTGTCACAGACAAGAAGAATGAGATATTTTGGGTCTCTCTTCTTCTCAGCTTTGTTTGCCTTATTTTTAATGTCCGTTTGCCAGTTGCATAGGGGTGATAATTACATGCATTTAATGTTGGGCCCATACAAATGACCTATGAGTCATGTCAACTGGGATTTGACCTTTACTTTTCGACTAATGACTACTTAAGTCGTGTGTGGGGCCAGTGGCCATCACTTTGCATTCAATGCTAAAGTCCCATCAGCTGTAAGTGATAAGGTCCCTCATATGGGTTCCCAGTAGGTGCTTAGCTGGCATGCTCGCTAGGTTGCGGCGTTGGGTTGAGGCATTATGAGCTCATTAGCATAGCACCTGGACGTTCTGAATCACGAGAGCACAGGAATGGAGACTTGCCTCTGAGGTCGCTGAAACGGTCTCTTTAGATCTTTTGGTCGTCTGGTCGTTAGGTCGTTAAATTGGATGAACCTCTCAGAGCCAGCTCCCAAGACTCTACAATCGTTGACCATTGTTGACTTTTGACCCTTTGTAACCTGGTGACTGCATAAGTCAAACGCAAGTTTTATTTTATTGTGCCCATTGCCTAACATGTTTTAGTGGAAAATTTTATGAAAGGCACAAAACGAGTGATTTTATGAAAGATTGAGAGAAAATAAAGGAAAATGCAAAGAATGGGGATAAATTTGTGTCAAAATCTCAGAAATTTGGCACCATAAATGGTGCCAGATGCAATCCCCAGAGCCATGTTAAAATGCCAACAAATCCTTCTCTATAAAACTTTGGACCACTAAACTCATATAGGAACATGATACTTGTTTTAAAAAACACTACTACAGAAAATTGACCCAAAAAAATGGCAATAGATGTCGGTTCGCTAAAAAAATGACACGTAAAGGCAACGCAGTGGCAATTTTGAAATTATTTGTATTAGTATACACATCCGTTCCTCCTAGGAACTGACATGTATATTGTAACTAAACTATAGGCGTTGGTTGTCGGCTGGAACCGATGTCTGTTAAGAATACACGTGGGTGTGTATTGTTAATAGGCATCAGTTCCAACTGGCAGCCGACACGTGTGCCTTATTTATTCGAACGCACAACGCGTAGACTTCTATATTTCAGCTACTGCCTTTGAACTGCCTTAAACAATTTTCAGTGAGCCATTTCAAACCTAGATCCATATTTGACATCCAAAACCCATATATCTTCTTCTGGCCACCTTCCACCCAAGACATTGCAACACTTTCGACGGCATAGCAGCGGGCGGCGAGCGAATACAGACAGATGGCCAACAGCAATTCGTGGCTAATTTTTTACCTTTTTCACCATTTCTTTGAGGCGATTTTGAAGGTATTTCTCCATTTCTTGGTTAATTTGTAGTTGTGGAAGTTTTTGATTATATTTTGGGAATTATAATTATATTCTAGGTTAATTTGTGTATATTTGGGAAATATGAGTTTTGTTGATTTTTAGTGGATTTATGTAATATCTTGGGTATTGATTGTGTAATATATATAGATATTGTTATGGGTACACAAGATTTAGTTAGATTTCATGAATTTGTGGGATTTTTATAGAAGTTGGAAATGTTGCACACCACATGTTTGATAAAATTCCTCACAAAGGGTTATTTGAAATTGATGCATTGTCCACAAAGATTGATAACAAAAATGTGATGCTAATATATATGTAGTTGAAAAGTACTAAAAGACAAATAAATTAAGAAAATAACATAATGTAAAAATTCTTTCATTAGGAATATGTAATTAACAAGAGAAATAAGCTTAGAAAATTAAATAATGAAACAAATTATTTCTTTAAGTTCATGATACATATGAATATGTAATTAAAAAACAATCTTGATATACAAGTAAATAATGAAAATCAAATAGTATAAAAAGTCTTTGAGTAAGCTTGTGATAGAAATGAATATGTAATTAACATGATAAAAAGTTAAAGAAAATCAAATAATAAAATATTCTTTCATTAAGGTTGTGATACAAATTAATGAATATGTAAATGACAAATAAATTTTGGTGTACAAATAAATTAAGGAAATCAAATAATGTAAAAATTTATTTAATTGTGTTTGTGATGAAAATAGATATATAAGTAACAAGTATGAGTAAAAAAATGAATTAAGGAAATCAAATAATCTAAGAAAAATTACTTGTTAAAAATAAGTAACTCTTGTTCTGGCCCTCTCAATAGGTTGTGAGATATATATGGATTGCAGTTGGATGTATGGGAAACGTACCACACTAGAATATTTGAATGGGGTTGAAGAGTTTTTAAAACTTGTTAAGGATAATAGAAAAAGGAAACGAGAAGCATTGATGGCTTGTCCATGCAGCGACTGTAAGAATCTAAAAAAGTATCGTAGCTATATGGAAGTGAAGCACCATTTGATTAGGCGTGGTTTTAACGAAGGTTGGCATGGTGAGAAATTATTCCTAGGACGAGCACTGGTAACAATTAAGGTGCTCAGGAGGAGAATATAGTAAACAAGTGTGATGAGATTAATCTGACCAGAGAAGATAATGATGATATCCAGAAAGACCGGATAGGTGAAATGATGCGTGATATACAAGATGATTTCATTGAGGCTCCACACATTTTCGACGGCTTGCTCATCAATTCTGAAAAGTGTTTGCTTCCTAGATGTAATAAGTTCACAAAATTGTTTGATGTGCTGACATTGTATAACTTGAAAGCAAAGAATAGGTGGAGTGACAGGAGTTTCACAGGGTTATTGGAACTTCTAAGAGACATGCTTCCTGACGATAACGAGCTTTCTAGCTTGACCTACGAGATAAAGAAATTGTTGTGCCCATTGGGTATGGAGATCAAGAGGATACATGTATGCCTAAATCGTTGTGTCTTGTATCGACATGAGTACAAGGACTTGTATGCATGTCCAAAGAGTGGGGCGTCGCGGTATAAGAGAAAGGATAGCCTTGACAAACGTGAGGATAAGAAAGGCCTCCCTAGTAAAGGTGTTATGGTATCTGCCCGTAATACCTAGATTCAAATGCTTGTTTGCAAATGCAAAAAATGCGAAGAAAATGCAGTGGCATGCTGATGGGAGAAAAGAATACGGAAAACTCAGACACCCCAGCTGATTCTCCCTAGTGGAGGAATATAAACAGGATGTTTCCTGAATTCAATGGAGAATATAGGAATCTTAGGCTTGGACTATGTATAGATAGAATGAATCAGCACGGTAATATGAGTAATTGACATATCACTTGGCCAGTTTTTTTGGTATGTTATGATCTTTCTCTTTGGTTGTGTATGAAGTGGAAGTACATCATCTTGTCATTGTTGATTTCAAGGCCTAAACAGCTAGGAAATGACATAAATGTATACCTCGCGCCACTCATTGATAATTTGAGGTTGTTCTAGAATGAAGGTGTGTCGGTGTTCGATGCATATAGCTGGATGCATTTCACACTACGTGCAATAATATTTTGCACCATAAATGACTTTCCATAGTAACTTGTCAAGTTATACTATCAAAGGAGTCAAAGCGTGCCCCGCTTGTAAAAATGATGCAATTGATCTTTAGTTGAATAACTACAAGAAAGATGTGTTTACGAGTTATCTGATCTTTCTCCCACCTGACCACCTGTATCCAAAGAAGAAAAGGGTTTTCAATGGGAAAACTGTGACTCGAGTGGCCCGCTTGCCATTAACAAGAAAAGAAGTTCATGAAAGCGTTAAAAATATTAACGTCATTTTTGGTAAAACTTCTTAGCCTCCACAGAAGAGTCTATGGAAGAAGCGATCTATATTCTGGGATCTACCATACTCGCGGCACTCTTGATGTAATGCACGTGGAGAAAAATATGTACAATACTATCATCGGAATGTTATTGAACATTCCAGCAAAGATGAAAGATGGTATCAAAGTTAGCAAGACATGTTAGAAATGGGGATACAGGACCAGTTAGAACTGCTGGAGTCCAGAAAGCGTACATTTTTGCCCCATCTCCCCATGCTATACCTTGTCTAAACAAGAGAAAACAAACTTTTATGAGTGCTTGAATGCTGCTAAGGTTCCATTTGGCTATTCATCAAACATTAAGAGGCTTGTGTTGATGAAAGACTTGAAATTGGTTGGTATGAAGTCCCATGATTGTCATGTCTTAATGCAACAATTCTTTCCAGTTGCAATACGAGATATTTTACCAAAACATGTTAGACATGTCTAACTAAATTCTACTTCTTCTTCAACTCAATTTGTTGCAAGGTTGTTGATCCCAAGGCATTGGATACTTTGCAGGCCGAAGTTGTTATCACTCTAGGACAATTGAAAATGTATTTTCCGCCATCATTTTTTGACATTATAGTGCATTTAATTGTTCACTTGGTGTGGTCCGGTGTTCTTGAGGTATATGTATCTGTTTGAGAGATACATGAGTATTTTGAAAGGATATGTGAGAAGCCGATCTTGACCGAAAGGGAGTATAATTGAAGGTTATGCTGCTAAGGAGGCTATTGAATTTTGTACTGATTACGTAAATGGTGTTGAAGCCATTGGTATTCCTAAATCTTGCCACGAGGGAAGACTTCGAGATAAAGGTATGATTGGATTCAAATCAATCGTGCCCAAGGCCGAAATGTGAGATAAAGTACACCTCCTTGTCTTGCAACACCTTACTGTAGTTCACCCATATTTAGACGAGTACATGTCAATGTTAAGGCGTCAGGTTAGTTTGAAATGTGAGATGTGGCTGACTAATGAACATAATCACACATTATAACATGGTTCAGAGATAGAGTGCTCCAATAGTTGTCCTACACACCGATGGCGATTACGGAAACAATAAAATGGTTGGTGTATGACAACCATTTTATTGTCCCACACGTTGATGGTGATTAAAGAAACAATAAAATCGTTGTCCCACACACCGATGGCGATTAAGGTTCCTCTTTTTCACTATAAAAGGGTTAAAAACCATCGCAGTGTTCGAGTTGACAAATTAGGTTTCACTATGGTAGACTTTGGTCGGCTAGGCTATCTTGGTGACTTTTCATACTTGCATCACAAGCAAAGCAAGTCTTCCACATTGTTGATTATGTTGAGCCTAAGTTGTCGGTCATCCTTCAAGGCAAGAGACTTATAGTTGGTATTGATGATGTGGTCGACGAAGAAGAGTATGATCAATTTGATGTAACCCCCCATTCTCTGTTGGTATACAACATATACCTATCGGGGATGATAACATAGAGACAAATTACATGCGTTCGGATCATGGGGAAGGCCATTTGATAGACATCTATATGTACTATTTAAATCTCCTATATGTGTTGTTAATTATGTGAGATTGTGTTTAAAAGTTTGTATTTATGTTTAGTTTTGTGAATTGTAGGATAAAATCCAAGAAGAAGTAAAGATGTACAAGTTTAGGCGAGTTTGGATGAAATTTGCAACGAATTTTGGAGCTCAGGGACTAAGGTGTAAAGAAATAAAACATGAAGGGCCAGAAGATGACCAAAAAAGAAAAGAATTGGGCTGTGCGACCACACGATGGACCTATGTGGCTGCACAGGTGTAGAATTCTAGTAGATTTTTGGTGCGGCCGCACGAGAGTCCTATGCGACTGCACCACGTGACCAGAATTCTAGCACCGAGATGCGGCCGCATGGGCCTCACACACGAGAAAAAAAATCCAATTTTCCTTATTTCTTTAGAATTCTTTTTACAATAAATCTTGTACTGAATTTTATTCTTTTCTGAGGTATTCTTAGACCTGATATAAAGAAGTCACGACTAGTTTAAGGAGAAGAGAGGAGAGATAATACAGAAAACACCGTAGAAAAGAGAGAGAAAAACACAAGACCTTTGGAGGCTTGAGAATCAAGTTCGAGATTCAAGAAGAAGAAGCTTGGTGCAAGAGTTCTTCATCTTATTCAAGATCTGATTACCCAGGTTATGTGCTATATTTTATTTGTGTTTTTCATAATGTGTAATTGATTTTAAGTTAGAACGAACGATGTAACCAAGTTGGGATCATAGTCATGTTTTTCATGCTTACTTTATGCAATTAATTTTTATGTTAAATTCTTATTGGTGTATTGTTCTGTCTTCATCTTTTCGGCCAACAGATAAATGAATCAATGGACTTTTATTGAACTTGAGAGTAGAATATTTAAGTTAGCTTATGCAATAAGAATTATTAATTTAGACGAGACAAAGAGATTTGCTTGTGGTTAGTGTGGTCACGTAGGGTGAACTTTGGGGAGGCTTACATGAATCTCTTATTGATTAATGCACTTAAGAGGGTTGTTAACGCGTTCACTTAGAGATAGACGAGGGGGCTTAATTTTGTAGGATTAACTAGCTTCGAGAGGAGTAGTTAGTTAATTTCGTGAGATTCGATCGGTAACATGGATTTGTTGTCACTAGACTAGGTGGTCCAACGATGGTGAAGTCGTGAGTCCTGACATATATCCATCATATTATTCCATCTAAAGCATTGTATATATTTTATTTGCTTGGTTTTATTTACATGTTTATTTATTCTATTTTCTCAAACTCAAGGTTTGATTATTCAAATAAAGTTGGAACTAGCCATTTGGGTACTCAATCCAATCCTCGTGGGGAACGATAACTCGGACTCTTTGTCCACTGTATTACTTGTTCAACATGTACACTTACGGATTTCACACACATATTTTACACGAACACCGTTGGATTGAGCATCACTCATGATAGCATCGTAGTGTAAGATCATTTGCATTTTGTGTTACACATGCTTTGCTAATTTTCTTTTTTGTCCTAATATCTTGTTATTTTACTTGTAGCTTGGTATATTATTATTTAGATGTATTATGAATTGTTACCATGTGGCAATACAATTGGTTACACTAATATGTTTATGTTCGTATTTGTATGCAAGTAGGGACGTAGTGAGTGCTTTTGATGGCTGACAATTCAAGTGTGGCAGACGATATGACTAGCAATAAAAAGAAGTGTACGAGAGGTCCTACCACTTGCAAGAAGTTGAAGAAGACGTAGGATGCAGTGATTGAACTGGACGAGCTTGGTAGGCCTATCAGGCAATTTACTTCGGAATTGGGCACTGACGTGGGGAGTGTGGTTTGGATTCATGTGCATATAAACTATCCAGATTGGCATGCAGTTGAGCCATATCTTAAGGATCTTGTTTGGGAAGACTTCAAGGTATTAAATGCATTTACATAGTTCATTTTGATATCGTATAATGGTTGATTTAATCTATAATGTTGCTCATTATTCTTGTCTTGCAGAAAAGATTCAATCTCGAGAATGATAATTTGAAGCTGGCTATATTGAGCAATGCTGGGAAGAGATTGAGAGACTTCAAGACTTCGTCGGTGCGAAAATATATCAGAAAGAAACACCTGAAATATGAAACCCCTTGTGAGCTTTATGTTCGGATCATTTTGCCACAACAGTGGGAGAAGTTCTAGCAGATCGGAAGAGCGTCGTGTAGATCTTGGTATGGTCAAAGCAGACTTTATATTACTTTCTCAACATTGGGTAAATACTAAAGCAGTTGCTGAATTGACTTTCAGGAGAAAAATGAGAAGGCAAAGTAGAGTCAAGTGCAAAATGAGCATCCTCAATTTTTAGGCTATGCCTGTTTCTCATAGTGGAGTGGGCTGTTACAGACCCCCTATCTTCCTTCTCCTCATGTGGGTCAGTTAGCTCGACACTTTAGATCGATGATCGCAGCCTAGATTGTTCTCGGGCAAGGTATAAGAAGGGTGTCGATGGAACTTATTACATACCGAACGAGAAAACCAAGGAGGTTTATGAGAAAATTGTAAGTATACATTAATAATTAATTTTTTTCTTTACTTAAGTTACCTACCCTTTATTCACCTATCTTATATTTATCTTTTATTTTTCAAATAGAAAGAATTGCACGAGGAGTCAGCTAAGGGATGTTTGTCCCAAAGAGACACCGTGATATCTTAATGGCGGCGCTTGGCAAGGATGAGCACCCTGGTCGAGTGATGGGCTATGGTGGATACATCACTGTGAGGGACGTTTATGGATGACCTGACAAGACTAGGAGACGATCGAGTGGGGTCGTGTCGCTGGACGATATTAGACAGGTGATCATGTCAGAGGTGGAATCTAGCATTGCTGAGCGGGTAAGGAAAGATACCATGACACAGATGTAGACTCAATTCGATATGATGCATTCGCAGATGGCCTCCGTCTTTCAACACTTTGGCATGGAAATACCTCCACAATTTCATAACATGTAAATACCTATGGTGTGCTAGTCCTTCCGTTAGGCCATCGACTCATAGTAGCTGCCACTCAGTCGATCCCTAGCTACATCTTGACATTGAGGTACACTTACTGTTGCGTTATGATGTTGTTGAATGCATTGACTTCATTCCAATACTTACAACTAACGTTATTTTATTCACTTGTATTGAATTTCCAAAGAAGCCGACCCCATGTCGTCTCACTCTTGTTTGCAATGGCGCGACTGAAATTGTGGGAGAGGGGTTGGTTTACCCATTCGACGCTACTACATTGGTGCACGGCAAATAGCTACAACCTAGTTATTACAAAGTCTCAGTTGACTTGGTATGTGATGTTGCGGTCGATTATATTCTTCTAGTACCAAGTTGATTCCATCAATAGTTAACGAATGTAGGTAAAGGCGATTTCACTCATTGGCCCGCACATTTAGTGATGTTTGGTCCAGTAATGAATTAAAGTTACACAAAAGCTTTTCTGTACATTGGATTTTGTGTTACACATGTTTTGATGGCAAGTACATTATCACTGCAGGAACACTTACCAAATCAAGCAGAATCCACAGGAGAAGGCAAATAGTCCGCGAGCATTGAAGTCTGTTCAGTGTGGCCTAATCTTGTTGACGATGCAACATTAGATTCCCTGAGCGAGGCCCTCAGAACGTTGTAGGATCTTATTGTTAGACTATCCCTTTCTACAGATTTCTTTGACGCGCTGATGGTTAGAGATGTGTTTCACCATCCCATTGACATGGTCCATGAAATTCATGTTTCCGTCATCGATATAACTGACCTGCTCAAGATGTAATGGTTGAACGCACCTATTTCTCAAATTTAGGAAAGATCGGACTTTCTCCCTCACAATTAAGTACATCATATAATTTTTTATTTGACATTTCACGTTTAGTATAATGTATTTCAGATACCTACATCATTTATGCAACAAATTCGAGATTCAGAATATCAGGTTTCTTTGTCTAGCACAGATTGGGGCTATTAATTTTCGAGCTACTGAGGAAACGAGTTTTACTTACATGATCCACGTGATTGCACAAATGACGGACAAGAAGTACGTTATAGCACTATATTATCAGGGGTAAAACCATTGTAGCTCTCCATTGTAATTTGACTTATTTGTGGCTAAAATATGCAAACTTACATTCTTATAAAATATTCTAGAAACCACTGGATGCTACTAGTGCTATGCCTTCAACGTCAAGTGGTGTACTACTTTGACTCTCTGGAGGATAAGTCGTGCAAATTGACTATCAAGCCTGTAGTGGCCGAAATTTTTCTGCTTATTTATTTTAATCCACGTTCCTTTATGATGTGCGTAAATAGATTTGAATAGTCATACTTCGATGACACACCCGTTTAAACCAAATCAAATAATATTACTGGAATGGAAAAATTGTAATTTAACGACAAAACTAAAATCGACTCAAGGTAAAAAACTCCTCCCTTGTTCTACTTTAATCTATTTTTCTCCACATGAAAAACTCAAACAAGTATTTCACTAAAAATGGATTCTAACAACATCTTTCACACATACATTATATTATCACCATTTTTTCCTCTGCGATATAAAAAAATAAAGAGAAAATAATCTGAAAATCAATGGCTCGATCAAAACCAAAAGACCCAAGTTGGCACATCTTCAATCTTTCACCAAACTTTGCAAAATTAGTGTCTATGACTTCCTCTTGCTGCGTGGAACACAAATATGAAAATATTTTCACCGATAAACCACCATCCTAGTCGGAAAATCAGCGAAACCGTCGAGTCCCTCATCCATAAACTACCACCACACCTTCTAATACTTATATGAATGGGAAGAGCTCGTCAAAAGCTGCCTATTCCATATATTTTCTTTTAAAATGTTGGAGTTTTGGTTGGATTCTTGGCCTTGAGACATGTCCAAGACCGAACCTTCTCTTCCTCTATATGTTCTCTGTTTTTCTCCGTTATGTTTTGTCCAAAAGAAATTAGATCTAGAATATTAACCTTTGGGTTTTGCATTTAAGTCTCTAAAAGTTCTAATAACATTTAAATTACCCCTAACTAATGGTCAACTCTAGTCTTGACCCCAAGAATTCTCAAGACATTTAAGTTGACCCTAAAGTTATTATCTCAATCAAGCTCAGTCCCCAATACTTTTAAATAATTAATTTCGGCCCCCAAACTTTTAAAATTGGTCAATTAACCCCCAACTTTCAAATTTTGTATAATTAGTCCTTAAAACTTTAATTCTAATAACATAAGTCCTCAAACTTTTAATTCATATTAAATTAACCCTCAAACTATTCAAATAATTAACTTTGAAGTCCCCTAACTTTTATAAATCTTTAACTTAGTCCCTAAATATTTAATTATACCATAAAACCTTAAATTATGAATTCTACCCCTAATTAATTTCCTTTATTGGCTAGACGCAGCGCTTGGATAGTTGAGAAACTTATTTTTCAAGAATGTAGAGCTTGACATGAAACATTACAAGGTAAACTCCTTTATTTAAAATATTATTTTTCTTAAACGCGCGCACTGTTATTTGATTCATATTAAAGTGATATGCATGATTAATGTGAACTTTATGTTATTGCCAATTAATAGACGTAAGTGTTATATTGGACCTATTAAAGGATCTCACCTATTAAGAGGCTTTTATGATGGTTGGCCTATAAAAATGCATATGAATTTCTTGCTTATTAAAAAGCATGTTAGTTTGCACGGTTGTGTGCATTATTAATGTAGATGGTGAGCGGGGTATGCTGAGTATTTTAAATAAAATACTCATTCTTTCTAATCTAACAAATTTCAAGTTTCGGAGCCCGTGATGGAATGACGAGCGGTGGCCACAGCTAAATTATGTTATGAAAAAAGATTTATCTTTTGGAAATTGTCTATTAATCATGGAAAAAGCATTTTAGACCTTCACTTATTTTTACAATCGTCAAGGATTGATATTCTATGGTTATCTTCCACATTCGTTAAAAATTTTATTGAATTTTGTTTTTTTCTACGTCTTATTATTTTAAAAACTTAACAAGAAAAGTCAAGCTAAGGACCGGAATACTTTTCAAATTCGGGGCGTTACAAGCTGCAATTGTCTGTGTTAGCAATTATCAATAACTATTACATAATAACCTTTTTTTTTCTTTTTTGTAAGTTTGAGTTTATTTAACTTATATATATTATAACTTTAGTGTACTTAAAATGTTGCGGGTGTAAGGGAAAATAATGAACAAACATCTCATTTGGAAACCAATCAAGGTATGGAATATATCCTCTAAATGTTACAATAACTATTGAAGTTTCAGATTTTAACAGTTTAATTACTAATATTTATTTTCAACTCGTTGGAAATTTTAGTGTGCTCAGCAACCGGGATCCGATGATTATGGCTATTATGTGATAAGAAATATGTACGAGATAGTCACACTATATTCCGGTAGCTCAAAATATCTTGATGTGGTATAAATATTTATGGAAAACTAAGAATTATCTTATCATTCGTGAATATATTTTATTAGCAAAGT
The DNA here is from genome assembly GCA_963692815.1 of Nyctanthes arbor-tristis. Taxonomy (NCBI): domain Eukaryota; kingdom Viridiplantae; phylum Streptophyta; class Magnoliopsida; order Lamiales; family Oleaceae; genus Nyctanthes; species Nyctanthes arbor-tristis. Next base: position 89,526 of record CAVNYN010265720.1, on the reverse strand, counting down.
ACTTATATTTCTTTTTATTTGTTGTACACATTTGAAATTGGATCATATATTCAAGCTAATATACATAAGGTTCAGGAAAAATGGGCCGAGTACTTTCTCGAAAATTGTATGTGATTTTTGGTCTAATCAATTATGGATTGTAGATTTTCATGCAAATATGTACGTTTCAATAGTTAGTGCACATTATTTCAATGGTTAACTAATGACTTAATTGTTTTGAGCAATTTATAGATCATATTATTGTTAACGTTTGAATTAATTATTGATTGTAGTTCGATTTATATTAAGATGGTGATGATTGGAGTAGTATATATAGTCATACAATAATTGTAGCCACCAGGTCGCAAATGTCAACGAGATCGAAGGTCAAAGGTTAACCAAGGTCAATCGTAGGGTATTGGAAACTGGCCCTCGAGAGCCTCGTCCAACCAAATGACCAAAAGACATGGAAATCCGTTTCAGCGACCTTAGGAACGAATATCCATTCTAAGCGTTGCCGAGGTTCGGAACGCCTGGACTCTACGCCAATAAGCTCATAGCTTCCTAATCTAACTCTACGCCAATAAGCTCATAGCTTCCCAATCTAACTCCGTGACCTAGCAGACTTGTCACCTAAACATCATCTTGGGAACCCATGTGGAAAATCTCATCACTTATGACTGATTGGACTCCAACATTAAATGCGAAGTGGTGGTTACCCATTCCATGCATGGCTTAGGCAGCCATTAGTCAAAAGTGAGGGGTTGATCTCAGCTGATCTGACCTATACGCCATTTTTGTGGGTCTAGAGTTAAATGCATGCAATCATTGTTCCCATGCAAATGGCAAGTTTACACTATAAATAGAGCAAATGAAGTTGAGAATGAAGAGACCCAGGAAAAATCACATTCTTTTTGTCTTTGGCACATTTACTATCTTCCATTTATTGCAAACATTCCTTGCCTTTATACATTAATTGTACAAGCCAATTCAAATACAAATTTCCCACGAATATAAATCTTGTTTGTTGAGTTGAAGGCTAAATTTAATATCAACAAATTGACGCCGCCTGTGGGGAACTCTACAAAAAGCTGTGTAAAAAACTCCCGTTGAAAGAAAATAAGTGGAAGGCGTTCTGGAAGCCAGAAAACAAGAAGTAGTGATGTCGGATTACCTCTCGGGTTTCAAAGAAACCGAGGACCAGCTAGTGATGGTCCCTCATAGCCGCTAGTGGTCACGGAAACTGAGACCCTTCGGCGGCAAGTGGAAGCCCTCGCCGAAGAAGTGCTGTTGTTGCAACAACGTAACCCGCCAACGTCCAAACGACAACCGGTAGGTTCCTCCCATAACAACTCCTCTTGGCGTGTAGAAAATGCAGAAAGGTCCCCAACAAGAATTAATCCTTCGAGGGAACCTATTAGAAGAAGGTTGAGCTTCACCCCAACGCAAAACTCCAGTCAACCAGCTCCTCACAGCAGGGCTGAACGAGTTCCCTACAGAGACGCGGCCGAAAGTAGTGTGTTCACGAGGATAGGGCCCAATCCGCAATGAAGACCTAGATGACCCAAGTTGCCTGAACCCCAGTAACTAAACGGACGTAGGTAGAGGAAGAGAAGTCCAATGCCAACTCACCATTATAGTCATCCATCGAGCTCACCTCCAAAGACCTCTCAGAGCCAGCAACCAGTCCCTCAGCAGATCTATGAGTTGGACGAGCTGAGGAACGACTAAACGACCTTGAGCAAAGATAGCTAAGGGCAAAGAGAACTGACGACCTATGGGGAAGGCCGTCACCTTTTGAACTCACAATTTGAGAGGCCGTTATGCAGTCCATAATGAAACTCTCCCAAATAGGAACTTACTATAGTGAGTTAATCCCAGTCGCTCACCTCCATCAATACATATCTTGGATAGAGCTCCAGAATGCAACTGGGGCTAGGCCTTCGCACTTACTCTGGAAGGCAATGTACAAACCTGGTATGGCAACTTAGCCCCAGGATATATGCACAGTTGGGAGCAGCTCTCTTCTAAATTTGTGTCCTAATTCATGGGGTCAAAAGCCAGGACAACTTTCGAGGAGATGTTAGCGACCATCAAACAGGGAAAGGCTAAACCACTCAAGAGCTACTTAGACCGCTTCAACAAATAGGTCAAGACTATGGAAAGGGTGGCAGATGAATCACTTTTGGTAGTTGTCAAGTCTGGCCTTTATAAAGACACCCGTTTTTGGTGGGCCATGCATGAGGACCTCCCAAGTACTTATAGGGAACTTCTGAGGAGAGCTGAAAAATACATAAGCGCGAAAGAAGCCATTGAAGGTAGTTCGAGGTCTGAAAAGCCTCCAAAAGATGGTAAAAAGACCAAAAGATAAAAAAACGACCTACGACGAAGCAAGAAGCCGCCCAGCTCAGCTAAACCCTTTACCAAACTCAACACTTCCATTGAACACATCTTCAACGTCTAGATCGGAACCCAATCTTGCCTAAAGCAAGGCCTATAAAGAAATCATTGAAGGACGTTGACCAGTCCAAAGGACGCTGACCAGTCCAAGTACTGCAAACACCATAAGTGTGTGGGACAGGACACAGACGAATGTAGGCACCTCAAGCAAGAGATCAAGAAGCTAATCAAGTAGGGATACCTGAGTGAATACGTGGCAAATCACCAAGGGCAGGACCAGCAAGCTCGTCCCTACGTGGATCTCAATGCCCAAGTCCCACAGAACTGACCTCTAGCCGAAATCCGTTTACTCGTTGGCAGAAACCACAGCATGGAGGGTTCCAAGAGACAAAGGCGAGATCTCGTGAGAGAAGCCAGAATTGCTACCGCCTGCTTACGGCACAACTCCCTATCTCTCAAACCAGCTCATTCTCCTTTTGTAATGAAGATGCCTACGGCGTGTTACACCTTCACGCAGATCCCTTGGTCATCGCCATGTCAGTTTCAGGTGTTAATATACACAAAACCTTGGTGGACAACTACAGCACCGTAAGCATCATCTACTGGCAAACTTTCTAGTAGATGAAAATAGACCAGAAAAGCCTGAGGCCTTACGGGACCAAACTCCAGGGTTTTACAGGGGATTATGTGGAAGCAAAAGGCCAGTTCATACTCCTCGTGGAATTAGGTGATGCATCCTACAAAAGAAGGATAATGGTGGATTTCATCACTGTGGACATGCCTTCAAACCACAACGCCATTTTGGGGCACCCAATCTTATATGAGCTCAAGGCTGCAACTTCAAACTACCACTACGTCATGAAATTCCCTACCTGCTATTGGATGGCCATTGTATGAGGTGACCAATGGGCAGCACGAGAGTGCAATCTGGATTATACTGAGGGCACAACTGCCCCACCAGAAGTTCGCATACTTAATCTCAAAATGGAAGGAATAAAGTTGATAACCCACTAGAGCTCTTCTAGCTGGTTCAATAAGCCTGGACCTTGCTCCCCTAATAAGGGCTCAAATAATGAAAATTGCTCAAGACCAACCTCCCAGATCGGTGACCTCACCGACATGCAATCTAAAGCAATGATGACAAGGACCAATCATAGGAAGGACCGGGCAAAACCCTTACCCAGTCCTCAAAGGAAAAGTACTCCCCCTCAGCATGGTGGTCAAAAGCACGAGGATGAGTAAGAAATGCACAGGAGACATGCAGTTGACACACCTATGAAAGGTAGAATGCCTTGGAAAGAAAAAAGGATGAATGTCGGGTACCAACCCTAAATTTTGTATAGTTTCCAATTTTTTGTAAACTGCCAGGTCGTTCACATGCCTAAGCAAGCTCCAAAAATTTCAGAGCCGTGCTTCTGCCAATTAACAATCCATATCTCAAAATAACAAATGTTTATTTCCCTATAAGATACCCACCTTAGTATGAACACAAGGCAAATCTACAACAGTCGAGTAAAAGGTTTCATAGACAAGGTTGGAACAAGCTTCTAACCAGCAACATAACAGTCGAGTAAAAGGTTTTGCGATCAAGGTTAGAACAAGCTTCTAACCAGCAATCTAACACTCGAGTAAAAGGTTTCGCGATCAAGGTTAGAACAGGCTTCTAACCAGCAACCTAACACTCGAGTAAAAGGTCTCGCAACTATGGTTAGAACGAGCTTCTAACCAGCAACCTAATACTCGAGTAAAAGGTTCCACGACCTAGGTTAGAACGGGCTTTTTACTAGCGACCTAATACTCTTCTGAAATGATTTGCCTTACCTACTTAAAAACCACGATTGAAACAAGCTTTTAGTCCACAACTCCACGCCCAAACAAAGACTCCGTGACCAAAAGTTTGGACGAACTATTTGCTATGTGACCTAACATTTAGGGACAGGCTGCCCACAAATTCAGGCTGGAACAAACTAAAATGAATTACTAGACGGACAGGCTCGCACTTTGACGTATCCTCAATTCTTTACATCAATGTATACGCGACCTAAGACTAGAACAAGCTTCTTATTGGGGCCTCCTAATACTTGGCCTAGAATTCATGTGGGGTTTTGCACCAGCGGGCAAAGGCGAGGACGAGCTCTTCGCTAAATAGAAACTACCAACAATAAAATTATTTTAATAAAACGAGCTAACAGTTGGAAAAATTCTCTACTACCTTTAAGAATATAGATAACAAAAGAGTTGGGATACAAAAAAAAAAAACTTTTAAGTACAGCTCTCAGAGGCCGGAACCACATTCCCTCCAGTTGAAACAATGGCCTCGACTTCCGCGACAGGAGTAGCAACCTCTACACCTTCTATAGCTGAATAGGAGCTTCTGACTGAGAGATGTTCTCGACCTCATCTTCCTCGTTGGAGCTCACACAGCCGCAATCCACGACGCTCTTCCGATCTCTTGCTATTTAAGGAAGGCTAAGCCACACTCAGGGCCCTTCTTTACAACCTCCCCAAGGATCTCCTTAGTCATCTAGTAATAGAGGCTGGCATTAGCACTTTTATATTCCTCAGAGGCCTTGTACCTCTTAGCCGCCTCGTTATAACCAATGAGTTCGCTGGCAGTAGCCCTACCCTCTGCCTCTCTTAGGGTAAGCTTGTAGATCGACCTCTCCACCACCAACTGAGTCCCCGGGTCCTCATACTTCTCCTTCCAAGCCTCTAGCTCGATCCATAGGTCAGCTGATTCTTTCCTGGAAACACGAAGTTCCTGCTAGTTCTCCCTAAGAACCAATTCCATCTCCTCCATGGCCTTGATGGCCTCCGTCGCCTGGACGGAGAGTTTTTCCTTCTTTCCAATGAAATGCTCCACGCGGACCATAGCGTGCTCTTCTAAAATAGCTGACCGAGCTTGCATCACTGGGCTAGCCTGTAAGAGCTTTCCCATCGACGAGTTGGCAGTAAAGCCTTCCCATTTCTTGGACCAGCCCAGCACTACACCGTTCATGGCGTCTATAATGGCCTAAGGCATTTCTGGGGCGCTAGCAGAGAGAGGCTTCTTGGCCAAATTGAACTTGAGTAGTGCCTTCGGCTTCTTGCCATAAAGTTTCTCCAGTTCGGCTAGGCAAGATGGATCCACTGGGAGAAAAAGGTCCTCGCACAGTAGATCAAGCAGCCCCTTGATAGGTTGCTCCTCACTAACCAAAAGAGGCGTGTGAGCTACTAGGGGAGAGTCGACCGGAGGCTCTCTAGATGGCCAACCACCGTTTATCAGGTTGCTCAAAGGTGGCCATATCCTCCACTGTCATAGGCCATTTTCTAGCAGCCCTCTCCTACCTCAGCTTCTCCTCCTCCTCCTGTTTCTTTAAAGCCTCAGCAAGTTGTGTGACAGACCTCATATCCTCAGCTTGGTCGCGAGCAGCTCTCCTCTTCTCCCATATAGCTCTCTTCTTCTCAGCTTCACGAACGGACCGCCTTTGGCCCTTGGAGAGATGTTTCTTCCCTAAAAAAAGAGACGCCAAGTGTCAGGTCACCAAAATTCTCAAAAACAAGTTGTCAAGCAAGCAATGATAGGTCAGTTAGAGGAGTAGTCGCTTATAGTTTTTGGTATCCCAGGAAATGTGCTCAGTCCTAGGAATAGACAGATCGGTGCAGACCAAAAACTCCTCTTTCGTCAATTCCGCAACGTTACATTTATGTTCGGGAGTCTGGACAACAATCTCTGCTTGCTCCTTAAATAGCAGAGTAAATGGTTGACCTCGTTCAACACCTGATAAGAAAGGAAAATACAGTTAAACATCAGTTCATCAAGCCACAGGCAGAGTTTTGTTGAAAGCGTGCTTACTTGATTCTATGTAGCTCGTAGGGACATTTGTGTCCTCCTCGCCCAGACTCAGCGGGCTCCTCCACTCACGCCCACCCAAAACCAACTCTCTTTCTAGTTGGGCTCAGATTCAAACGCCCCCTAACCAGGTTTCCCTAAAAGCTCAAAGTTCCAGCCTTGGGCCACGCGGCTACATGAAACCATCCTTTCCCAGATAGCGAGGTCCACAACACGTAATATGAGTTGAAGTCCTCAGGGCTCAGATACCCCCAGTGTAACGCCCCAAGTTCAGAACACCAGAAACGCTACTAAACATCTTTAACACTTCTTTTATAAACGCGAAAATTAGAGTATTTAAATAAATAAATGCGGAAAGTTTTTTTCTCTTCCTTTATTTAAAATAAACTACATAATAATATTTCGTAAACGATTTCCAATGTGTCCCTTGTCAAATACTTAAAAAATGCGCAAATCATCGTCAAAGTAATCCACTTTGAAAATGCAACAATGTCTATAATTTAATCAATGAAATTAACAAATAAACATCAAATCCTTTTCTTTATCAATTGCCATCCCACGTCAAGTCGCTGCCAGTTCCAAGACCCCGTAATGTTTTGAAATAAAGGGGTGAGTGTTTCGAAGAAATGCTATGTAGATTCCCTCTCACAATCTTTAAAACATGCAATACATATTATGCCATTTAACACATATACACATGCAAATTATGTCTTTGAACCCGCCAAAATGACGGAGCCTGACTCCTAATTAAGGTAAGCTAGGCTTGTGGTCTCTCGTTTAAGGTAAGCTAAGTCTGTGGGCTCCCGATAAAGGTGAGCTAATTACGCGCATACTTTCACATTCATACCATAAATCACATTAGCACATGCATAAACCCATAACATGTAATTGCATCATATTTTTCATAAAACGTACATATAACTTTGAAAACAACTTTAGCAAGGAAATCTACCTTGTTATGCATTCCTTGTATTTGAGTTTGAGCTACAGGGCACTAGTGCGTCAAATCCCGCGTCTCATCTAGGAATTAAATAATAATTCAAATTAGAAATTTTGAGAACATTTAAAATAAATGAAAGTATGGAATAAAATCGTAAACTTTAAAAGTTTTCAAGCTAAAACATAATTTTTCAGAGCTATTGTGACTAATATAGAGTTTTCAAAACTTTAAGGACTAAAATCAACTTGACTAAAACTTTGAGACCTTTTTGATGAGGAAGCTAAAATGTAGGGACTAAAATAGAACTCTATAAATGTTTGAGACTGAAATGACTTAAAATGAAAGTTATGGACCAGTTTGACTAAGAGTAAAACATGTAAGGTTGAAATCAATCATCTTAAAACAACAGGGACCAGAATAAATTACAAGGTAAAAATATAAGGGCTTGGAGGCAAAGAGATAATTTAAACACAAATCCCTAGCTCACTACACTCGATCGCCAAATTCAATTGAAATTGAGAATCAAAGAACCGAGAGGGTCGAGGAACGACTGGAGGTTGGTCATGAGAAGCGAAGGCCGATGGGTTCACGACCAAATAGAGGTTCAAATTGGGGAGGTCGCGGTAGGCAATTAGGTTTGAGAGTGGCAACGCGATTTGGGTTCCAATTCCTATGAAAAAGAGTGTGTCCATCGGCGACTGGCAAAGGTTCACGGCTATAGCTTGAGCTCAAAGCTTTGGTCACAGTTTGAGTAATAGCCAAGGTGAGTCACGGGTCTTTGGGTTTGATAAGAAACAGTGGGTTCGATAGCAAGGACTTGAAGGCAAGGCTCGCGGTTTCAGGTAAGTAAAAAGGGTTCTTTGGTTCTTAGCTTTGACTTCTGGTTTCTTGTTTGTGAAAACTTGGGGTTGATTGAAGGGGTGGTTGTGGTGCAGGGTGCGGTGGTAATGGGCGTTCAATGGTGGTCGATGGCTGAACTTGGCTTGGCAGCAGCGGCTGTTTGGTCAAAGGGGATATGGTGATGTTTGGTGGTCGGAATCAGTTCAATTCAAAAAGGCGGATGATGGTGGCAGTGGTGGTGTGTGCATAAGAATGTTAGCTTGATTTTTTTTGATGTATACCTTTCTGTAACTATAAAGAAGGCTTGGAATTTCTTTGGTGTGATTTCTAGGATTGCTCGGTGTAATGTGTAGACTGCGGAGCTTTTGAGTGTGTATTGTGAGGTGTTGCTATGTATATGTGTGTGTATAACTCCTCGCTGGGTTTTTATGAATTCTATAGGCTGAATTGTGGTCATAGGCACTGAGTGAATTGTATATTTTGCTGAGTTTGCTTGCTAGAATTGTTTGTGTGTTTATATTTCTTGCTTTGGATTGTAAGTACAGGGGGTATATGTACATATGTACACTCACATATGTACACCAGAGAAAAGTGGGGAGATGAGAGATTCTGATAGGATTTTTAGTTGCAGAAAATCAGAGACAAGTGGGAGAATGTTTCTTCTTTGGTTGCCAACGGTACTTCTATTGGAGAGAAAATCTTTTGATTCTCATAGTCAAACGTGTGTCAAACAAAACAAAAGGATGAGCTTGGAGACTCAGTCCAATGATTGTTTGGCTTTGCTGAAACTCAAATTTGGGCCTTAAAATGGGCTTAAATAACATGGCTGCAAGAATAAAATTTGGGTTTTAAAAACTATTTTATAAGACATGATATTTGGGCCGGACAAAAGAGATTTTCTTTAGATCGGAAGAGCAATTAATTGGACTCGAATCTCATATTTGGAAATAAAGTCCAATTAATCATAAACTTACGTTTTTCTTTAAAATAAATTTTAGACGAGCGACGCGAATTCTTTTAAATCTTTATCGTGATCAATATTAAAAATAATGGATTAGGGCGGTAGCGACACGCTTAAATTCTTTTAGAAGCTTTTAAAAATAGAAATTTTCAATTAAGCAAATTCTGGTCACTACAATCCATTGCCACTTAATTTAATTTCGTCCTCAAAATCTAGCTTACTTGTTCTGTTAGTTCCGGATACTTCTCCAGTATATCCGCTTCTCTTTCCCACATAGCCTCTTCGCTACTGTGGCCGCCCACTGGATCTTAACTAACAGAATCTCTCGATTCCTCAAAACATGTACTTTTCTATCAAGTATAGCAATTGGAGCTTCATCGTAAGTCAGATCTTCCCTACCTCAACTAACTGAACATTAACAACATGGCCTGGGTCGGGAACATACTTCCTCAACATGGATACGTGGAATATGCTATGTACTGCAGAAAGTTCTGGGGCAATGCCAAGTGATATGCCATGTTCCAACTTTTTCCAATATCTCAAATGGTCCGATGTACCTGCGTCTCAGCTTCCCTTTCTTACCAAAATGAAGTACACCCTTCGTTGGCGCCACTTTGAGAAATAATTTTTCCCCGACCTGGAAATCCATGCTTTTTCTTTTCTGATTGACGTAACTTTTTTGTCAATCCTGTGTAACCTTAATCCTTGCCCTGATCTTCTCAATAGCCTGAACTATCTTCTTAACTAACTCAGGCCCCAACATCTTTCTCAATAAATTGGTGAACGGCATCGTCGGATATATAGAGCTTCGTATGGGGCCATGCCTGAGGGTGGTAGGTTGTGCTGAAATTCAGCTTTGAGCCCATCGCGGTTTGTAATGAATTCCAAACCCTTGAAGTGAACTGCGGATCTCTGTCCTATACAATAGATACCGAAACTCCATGGAGTCGCACAATTTCTTTGATATAAATCTAAGGAAGCTGATCCAAGTGGAGACTCATACGGACTGGCAGGAAATGGGCGGATTTTGTGAGTCGATCGACAATAACCAAAATGGCATCATGTCTACTAGCTGATCTGGGGAGGCCAAGTACGAAATCCATAGAAATCTTTCCCATTTCCACTCCGGAATCTCTAAAGGATTCAGCAACCCTGACGGTCGCTGATGCTCAGCTTTCATTTACTGACACACTAGGCATTTGGCAACGAACTTGGCGATACTTCCCTTCATGTTTCTCCACCAGAAGGTTTCGCACAAGTCATTGTACATCTTGGTACCGCCTGCGTGTGCCGTGTATGGGGCAAAATGAGCTTCGGTCAAAATCTCATCCCGAAGCTCATTGTTTCTGGGTAGGCATAGGTGGACATTGAATATTAGAGTGCCGTCGGAGGAGATTTCAAGCCGCTTTCTTTTCCCCGTTCCGACCTCAGCTCTTATCTTTTCCAAGAATGTATCATCTTTTTGTGCCATAACAACTATGTTTCTTAAGTCCGGTTTAACCATCAAACTGGCAATCACCGCCAATCTCAGTCTCTGCGGTGCAACTAGTTCAATCCTCAAATTCTCGAAATCCTTAATCAGCTGGTCTTGGATTGCATCGAGTGCTGATAACTGACCCATGTTTTTCCTGCTATGGCATCTGTGACTATGTTAGCTTTACCCGGATGGTATAGGATTTCATAGTCATAATCCTCGACCGGTTCTAGCCATCTTCTTTGCCTCATGTTTAATTCCTTCTAAGTGAAGAAGTACTTGAGCTCTTATGGTCAGTGTAAATCTCGCATCTACTCCCATATAAATAGTGATGCCAGATCTTTAGAGCGTGCACTACAGCGGTGAGTTCAAGATCATGGGTTGGATACTTTTCCTCATAGGGTTTCAACTGCCTAGACATGTAGGCAATCACCTTACCCTGCTGCATCAAAACACATCCTAATCCTAGTTTTGACATATCGCTGTAGATCACATATCCATCGGAGCCATCTGGTATTGTCAATACTGGTGCCGAAACCAATCTCTTCATTAGCTCTTGGAAACTCTATTCACATTTATATGTCCAAATACACTTCTCATCCTTTCGGGTGAGTCGTGTCATTGGACCCGCTATCTTGGAGAAACCGTCTATGGATCGCCGATAATATCCGGCCAAACCTAGAAAGCTTCTCAACTCAATAGTATTGGTAGGTGAAGACCAGTTAGTAACAGCCTCAACTTTAGTGGAGTCTACCTCAATACCCCTAGCCTTCACCACATGGCCTAGGAAACCTACGCGATCCAGCCAAAATTCACACTTCTTGAATTTGGTATACAATTATTACCTCCGTAGAGTTTCCAGCATAGTCTTCAGATGTTCAACTTGTTGTTCCGAGCTCCTCGAGTATATTAGGATGTCATCGATGAACACAATAACAAACTAATCCAAATACTCATGGAACACACTGTTCATCAAATCCATAAATACCGCAGAGACATTCGTCAGGCCGAAGGGCATTACAGTAAATTCATAATGCCCGTAACGGGTTTTGAACGCCTAATCTCAAGTCAATCTTGGAAAAGATAGCTATTCCCTTCAGCTGATCAAATAGATCTTCAATCCTCGGGAGTGGGTATTTGTTCTTAATCGTCAACTTATTCAGTTCACGATAGTCAAAGCACATTCTCATACTCCCGTCCTTTTTCTTCACAAACAGGACCTGTGCTTCCCAAGGAGACACACTTGACCTGATAAAGCCCTTCTCTAAAAGTTCCTCTAGTTTAACTTTTAACTCATGCAGCTCCTTCGGTGCCATCCGGTAAGGAGCTTTGGAGATTGGAGCTGCTCCGGGTACCTGGTCGATGGTAAATTCCACTTATCTATCAGGTGCAATACCCGGAAGATCCTCGAGAAACACATCAGGGTACTCACGTACCACTGGTACACTGTCCAATGATATATCTTCAGAAGGTTTGCCTTAAAGGCTAACTAAATACCCTTGACAGTGTGTCTTTGCTAGCAACTTCTTCACTTTGAGGGCTAAGATAAGGAGGGATAATGCCTTAATATTTTACCCATAAAATTTAAACTCCTTGTTCCCATCTTTTCGAAAAACTACTTCCTTTTCATGACAAATTATGGTAGCCCGATTAGCGCTTAACCAGTCCATTCCCAAAATTATGTAGAAGTCTTTCATATTAATCACATTTAAATCAGCTTTAATTATCATGCCATCAAAGTCTATCTGTACTGCCCTATCTATCTCATATGTATCAATTAATCCATCTGATGGCATACTAACCTCAAGTATGCTACCAATTTTCTCCCCCTATCATGTTCAATCTAGCTAGGCATGCAACAGATATGAAAGAATGTGTAGCACCAGAGTCAATCAAAACATATACGGGAGTGCCAGAGACAGATAGAAAACCAGCTATCACATCTGGGTCGGCATCCTCGTGGTTCATAGCAAAGATCCTGGCCTTTCCTTTCTTTACCTAATCTATGCCCTTGCTTGGCCTACTATAGTTACACTCATAGGCAAAGTGGCCTGGCTAGCCACAGCGGTAGCAGATATTCTGCCACTTCCTATACTCCCTGAAGTGGTGCTTCTTGCATTTCTGGCACTGTGGGGGTGCAATACTTTTCTAGCCACTACTTGGCCCAGTGTTTTGCCTCTTGTTTTGTCCCAGTCTATGGTTCCTATTCCTGCTCTGGTTGGACCACTTCCTTTTCCCGTAATCCTTCTGAGCCGGCTGGCCCCCAATTTTCATCCTTGAGTAAGCAACCGTTTGTGCCTTTTTTACAACCTCACCATAGGTGGGGAGATCTAAGGTGCTAACAATCTACCAGATCTCAGATCGCAGCCCTCTCTCTAAGCATTGGGCCTTCATGTACTCAATACTCACCAGGTGCAGGACAAAGTGGGATAACTCTTCGAATTTTCTTTCATCAACTGCAGAAACACCACCTCCTTATGAACACAGAAGGCCTGGAGGAAGTACTTGTCTGTGATCTCAGTTTTGAACTGAGCCCAAGTCATGTTCCTCAGTTCCTCGTCAAACCTGGTATGGGACGCTGACTCCCACTAATGCCTAGCCTCACACTGACCAATTTGAATTCCGCGCACAAGACTTTTTTATCTTCGGGCCATGAGTGTGGTGGAAAATTTTCTCCACTGTGCGAATCCACTCATCTACAGCCAGTGGCCCACCCACACCGTCAAATGTCGGTGGCTGGTACCGATGGAACTGTTCAATGACTGACACCTCGGAAGCAACTAGAGGTGCTGCCGGGGCCGGTGCCGGTGCCGGTGCTGGAGGCGGAGCTCGAGCCGAGGCTTGTGCCATACCTTGCACAACCCTAATGAGTTCTCGGAGCACATCGGTTTGTGTTGGGCTCACCATTTCCATCCTTACAAAACAAATGTTTACGTTTTAGTAACTTGAAGAGTGTATATATATATATATATTCCAACACAATAGAGGATAAAGAGGAACAACTCAAGGAACATGAAAATCTTCATTTATTATTATTCGTCAAAATCCTTCATCAAAGGAGCATCTAGTGCTTAATAATCAAAATGAATGAAGAACAACTCTGAAATAGAAACATGTACAATGTGGACAATGACAACTATTCTAAACCCTCTTCTATCTCTAGTCATCATTGTCGCCAAGCCAACTACTCGACGCCCTAAGTTTCTTGGGCGGAGGAGGTATGTCTTCCCATGTGGTAGTTGATTCTGGCTCATAATCTTCCAAAGCCTCTATTTCATCATCCTCTTCTAACTCCTCATCTGATTCCTCCTTAGGAATCCCATCTGGAATCTCCTTGGGAATCTTCAGAGGAATCTCCTCGGGAATCTCTGCAGGAATCTCCTTGGGAATTTTCTCCTCAGGATCTTCCTCAGGATCCTCCTCTGGATCCTCTTCCAAATCATCCTCTGGCTCAGGTACGGGTGCAGGCACAGGGAAGGCTACGGAGCCATACTGCGCATATGCTCCCCAATGCGCTAAGAGCATCTCGTAGAAGAGGTTAAAGTCAACATCCCCACCTCGAGCTATATGGAGGTGAAAATGGATGTTTGTGGCTTCTGTCTGCTCTTCCTCATCAAATATGTCTATCAGATGTCCAAGGACCGAGCTGTAGCCGTTTGGTATTCGAAGTTTATGGCTCGAGTATGAGCTGTATGAACACGCCCATATGCTCACCCTTAGTCCAGTTAGGGTTAGCTACAAAGTTCTCATATGCTAACCTAGCTGCCTCAGTCTATCCATTTCCGTTATCTTATTTGAAAGAAATTTTCTCTCTTTACATTGGTCACGTCTTTTCTTAAAATTCATCTTATGCTCATATTATGCCCATAGCCAGCTCAAACTCTAACAAAACCTGTCTTTCTTTATTTTGATACGATGAATACTTTAACTTTTCCATGGTATCTGCCAGTCTATATCATGTACCTTTCCTTTCTTATATGTATGCATAAATTCCCTGACAGATACAAAAAAATACATATAACTTGAAAGCATCGTATCCAAAATATAACTTCTCTTAAAGTAGTAAACAAACTTTTACCTGGAGTTAGCGGCACGAATGACAGCTGGTGGCAATTACGTTATCATGAAAAAATTTTCTTTTGAAAAGAATGCTTTAAACGATTCTACAGAAATGTAAAACTGGCTCTAATACCAAGCTGTAACACCCCGAGTTCTGAACACCCGAGACGCAACTAAACTTCTTTAACACTTCTTTTATAAACGTGAAAATTAGAGTATTTAAATAAATAGGTGTGGAAATTTTTTTTTCCTTTCCTTTATTTAAAATAAACTACATAATAATATTTCCTAAATGATTTCCAATGTGTCCATTGGCAATACTTAACAAATGCTCAAATCATCTTCAAAATAATCCACTTTGAAAATGCAACAATGTCTATAATTTAATCAATGAAAATTCAATGTTAACAAATAAACATCAAATCCTTTTCTCTATCAATAGCCATCCCACATCGAGTCGCTGCTAGTTCCAGGACCTGTAATATTTTGAAATAAAGGGGTGAGTCTTTCTTAGAAACACTCAGTAGATTCCCGCCCACAACCTTTAAAACATGCAATACATATTACGCCATTTAACACATATACACATTCAAATTATGTCTTTGAACTCGCCAAAATGACGGAGCTTGACTCCCAATTAAGGTAAGCTAGGCCTGCGGGCTCCCGTTTAAGGTAAGCTAAGTCTGTGGGTTCTCAATTAAGGTGAGCTAATTATGCGCATACTTTTATATTCATACCATAAATCACATAAGCACATGCATAAATCCATAACATGTAATTGCATTATATTTTTCATAAAACATGCGCATATAACTTTGATAACAACTTTAGTAAGGAAATCTACCACGTTATGCTTTCCTTTTATTCGAGTTTGAGCTACAGGGCACTACTGCGTCAAATCCCGCGTCTCGTCTAGCAATTAAATAATAATTCAAGTTAGAAATTTTGAGAACATTTAAAATAAAATGAAAGTATGGAATAAAATCGTAAACTTTAAAAGTTTTCAGACTAAAACATAATTTTTCAGAGCTATTGTGACTAATATAGAGTTTTCAAAACTTTAAGGACTAAAATCAACTTGACTAAAACTTTGAGACCTTTTTGATACAAGAAGCTAAAATATAGGGACTAAAACAGAACTCTATAAAATGTTTGAGACTGAAATGACTTAAAATGAAAGTTCTTGACCAGTTTGACTAAGAGTAAAACATGTAAGGTTGAAATCAATCATCTTAAAACAACAGGGACTGGAATAAATTACAAGGTAAAAATATAGGGCTTGGATGCAAAGAGGTAATTTAAACTCAAATCCCTAGCTCACTACATTCGATCCCCAAATTCAATTGAAATTGAGAATCAGAGGGTCGAGGAATGACTGGAGGTTCATGTGGATTCGGTCAGGAGAAACAAAGGCCGATGGGTTCGTGACCACATAGAGGTTCGAATTGGGGGGGTCGCGGTTGACAGTTAGGTTCGAGAGTGGCAGCGCGCTTTGGGTTCCAATTTCGGCGAAAAAGAGTGTGTCCGTCGGCGACTGGCTAAGGTTCACGGCTGCAGTTTGAGCTCAAAGCTTTGATCTGGTTTGAGTACTGGCCAAGGTGAGTCACGGGTCTTTTGGGTTCAAGAAGAAACAGTGGGTTCGACGGCAAGGACTTGAAGGCTGGGCTTGCGGTTTTCGGTAAGTAAAAGGGGTTCTTGGCTTTGATTTCTGGTTTCTTGTTTGTGAAAACTTGGGAGATCAATGAAGAGGTGGCTGTGGTCCAGGGTGCGGCGGTAATGGGCATTCAATGGTGGTCGATGGCTGAACTTGGCTCGGTAGCAGCGACTATTTGGTCAAATGGGAAATGGTGATGTTTGGTGGTCAGAATCAGTTCAATTCAGAATGGCGGATGATGGCGGATGATGGCGGCAATGGTTGTGTGTGCGTATGAATGTTAGCTTGAATTTTTTTTCCAAAATGTATGCCTTTCTGTAACTGTAAAGAAGGCTTGGAATTTGTTTGGTGTGATTTCTAGGGATTGCTCGGTGTAATGTGTAGACCGCGAAGCTTTTGAGTGTGTGTATTGTGAGGTGTTTCCATGTATATGTGTGTGTATAACTCCTCACTAGGTGTTTGTGAAGTCTATAGGCGGAATTGTGGTCGTATGCAGTGAGTGAATTGTATATTTTGCTAAGTTTGCTTGCTAGAATTGTTTGTGTGTTTATATTTCTTGCTTTGGATTGTATATACTGGGGGTATATGTATATCTACACTCACACATGTACACCAGAGAAACGTGGAGAGATGAGAGATTCTGATAGGATTTTTCGTTGCAGAAAATCAGAGAGGAGTGGGAGAATTTTTCTTCTTCGGTTGCCAACGGTACTTCTGTTGGAGAGAAAATCTTTTGATTCTCATAGTCAAACATGTGTCAAACAAAACAAAAGGATGAGCTTGAAGACTCAGTCCAAGGATTGTTTGGCTTTGCTGAAAATGGGCTTAAATAACATGGCTAAACAAGAATAAAATTTGGGTTTTAAAAACTATTTTATAAGACCTGCGATTCGGGCCAGACAAAAGAGATTTTCTTTTATAACGGAATTAATAATTAATTGGATTCCAATCTCATATTTGGAAATAAAGTCCAATTAATCATAAACTTGCGTTTTTCTTCAAACCAAATTTTAGACGAGCGACGAGAATTTTTTTAAATCTTTATTGTGACCAATATTGAAAATAATGGATTAGGGTGGTAGTGACATGCTTAAATTCTTTTAAAATCTTTTAAAAATAGAAATTTTCAATTAAAAAAATTCCAATTGCTACACCCAGCCTTTGTGTTGCCAGACAGCGAAGACCCCAATAATGGTTCTCCAGCTCGCAGGAGTGATTTAGGAAAGGGCAATTCCCCAGAACTTTTACAACTCAATTAACAGGTCGTGAAAGCGGAGCGCGAAAACCAGCTTCAAACATCCACATGTTCGCTGCCACACACCTTCTCTGAGGGCAATTAGCCTGTTCCCGTTCATAAGGGACCCGCAGCGCTACGCGAATTGGAACATGATAGTTTTGCTGTAACGTATTCAAGTCGATCTCCTTCACCTTTGAAGGAATATGTTTGCAGACTCATGGCTTTTCTTTATCACGAATCACCGCCATTGGAGGTCTCCCGCTGAACTAACTTCCTCCTAATCACCCTCTCCCTCACTCTCATCATCGGTCCATTCAAACTAGACCTCTGGCACTGGCTCTGGCACCCGTCCGGCCGCCTCCTCATATGTGGATCTTTCTATGTCCACCACAAATCCTTCTTCAATGCCTCTCTCCAGATGAAATCTCTTCCTACACTCTATTTCACAATGTCCTCATAAATTCCGGAAGCTAACCAAGAATTCCAACCAAAAAGTTCCCTAAAAAATAGAAAGAAGAATAGTTACCTTTACACTAAGGGTATCGCGAAGCCTTCAAAAACTATGTTGAAAATTTGGGCTTGAAAAAGAAAGCCTAGAGAACAGGAGGCCATAGTCTCTTCAAAGTTGATTACAGAATAAACAGAGGTGAAGGGAAAAGAAAATAAGGAGGGAAGGGTATAAATAGGCTTAGGAGAAGGTAAAAGGATGGCTGCCGCATGTGTGACATCGGTAAATGAAGACGCATCAGTCGGAATAATGATCACTGCCTTTAAATCCCTAGAATATGCCATTCCTTTAGATGATTAACATGTGGCAGAGTGTGCCATACCAATCATTTCAAAATTCAAAGAGCCCAACTTCAGGCGGCGAATAAATCTCAGAAGAAAATTGCCAGCATAACTTCAAGACCGCTAACCCTGAAGTCCAGGAACAGCGGCCTTGAGGGGATATTTTGTAGCCACCAATTCGCAAATGTCAATGAAGGCTAAAGATCAACCAAATCAATGGTCGTAGGGTCTTGGAAATAGGGCCCCAGGGCCTCGCCCAACTCAACAACCTAGCAACCAAATGACTAAAAGACATGGAAATCCATTTCAATGACTTTAGGAACGAATCTCCCTTCTAAGCATTGTCGGAGTTTAGGATGTCTGGCCTCTACGCCAACAAGCTCATAGCTCCCCAATCTAACTCCGCGGCCTAGCAGACTTGTCATCTAAATAGCATCTTGGGAACCCATGTGGGAAATCTTACCACTTATTACTAATTGGACTCCAAAATTAAATGCGAAGCGGTGGTTATCCATCCCATGTATGGATTAGGCAGCCATTAGTCAAAAGTGAAGGGTTGATCTCAGCTTATTTGACCCATATGTCATTTTTGTGGGTCCAACATTAAATACATGCAATCATTGTTTCCATGTAAATGGCAAGTTTACACTATAAATAGAGCAAATGTAGCTAAGGGGGAGACCTAGGAAAAATCTCATTCTTCTTGTCTTTGGCACATTTACTATCTTCCATTTATTGTAACCATTCCTTGTCTTTACACATTAATTGCACAAGCCGATTCAAATACAAATTCCCCATGAATATAAATCTTGTTTGTTAAGTCGAAGGCTAAATTTGATATCAACAATAGTTATTGATATTTGGAGTACTTTGATTTATATTCAATGATTAGTTTGATTTTCAATGGTTTATTTACATTATTTTATAATGTTAGATTACATCATTGCTAAAGTTTGGAGTAATTATTGATTGTAGTTTCATTTATATTAAGTTGGTGATGATTGCATTAAAGTGTATGTAGGTTGCTAGTGTTAGTGATGTTTCTTCTTGGCTATGGCTTGTGCATTGTTGTTTTACTTTCGCAGGATCAACAGAAACGGCTATTTCTAGTGTATCCCTCCCCAAAAAAAAAAAAAGAAATAGGCATCGGTTGTTTCAGTAAAACTGAAGCCTAAAGTCAATTTTAAAAAAATAAACAAAATAAACAATAGGCATCGGTTGTATAGGCCAAACCGAGGCCTAAAGTCAACAATAGGCGTAAGTTGTATAGTTACTACCGATGCCTATTGTCTATTTTAATTAATTTTTTAAATTGACTTTAGGCATCGGTTTTTCTAAAACAACCAATGCTATTGTGACGTTTAGGCGTCGCTCGAAAACACAACCAACACCTATTGTGCTTTTCTGTAGTAATGAAAAACACACACAAAAAAATGTTACACAAAAGATATGTGGTTCATGTGATCATATGATTATCCTAATACAAGCATTACCCAGTTGATGTTCAAAATTTTTCTATTCCCCTACTTTAATGGCTTTATGATTGTCCTACTATCCATTGATGTTTGATTGGTTTATCTTTATTTTATTTGATTTTTTTTTATTCAAGGGGATATAAGGGAGTGGCGTGTGTGATTCTAGCCCAGGGCCTCTTGTTTGGAATATATAAACTTAGTCACTGTAATACTTATTAGAATCACATCCTAATTTGTTGTTTGCATAGGTTACTAGAAATGTTTTATATTCCGACTTAATTATCATGAGTTAGTAATTTGACTTTCAATAGTTACTATGGTTTCTATATATAGTTTCATTATTTAGTAGCTTTAAATGCTAAATCATATGCCATGTGCCGGAAATTTTAACTCATTTATGTAATGAGTTAAACTAAAGATGTAAAAAGCATAGATAATTAATTTCTGTGTAATGTAATCATCCTTGAATTGGCGTTCTTCTTGGGTATTTTATTGTAATCATAACTAGTTTTTTACCGGGCGATCCACGGGAAGAGTAATTTAAAATAATCTGACTTGATATTGTAGTACAGTAGTATATATTTGTTCAAGTATAATTATATTTGATTTAAACTTTTCATATGATAAAAATAATCAATTGATAAAAATCATCAACTATTAACTTTTTTTGCGTATGCCAAGACTAATATGGTGTAATGGTATCTTAGTAAGCTATCAAACCCTTGAATAAAAAGGAAAAATATAGGAATCACAGAGGGGATAGTCTTGGTTGATTTCTTTTGAGCCAGATCGGGCTTCGTGTATGGAGCCCGACTGCCAATAGAAAACAGTCACATGGCATGTAACATGTGACGTAGTTGTTTTCTATTGACAGCCAGACTTCATACACAGAGCCCGATCTAATTCAATAGAAAAAGTGAATAATCTTGATTGTTGGATTTTCATGGGAATGAAATGAAAATTTAAAAAAATGATATAAGAATATAGAATTATGAAGATATAAGATAGAATTATGAAGGGATAATTTGGAGAAAAACTGCAAACTGTATTAATTTTGGAAAAGAGTAATTATATTACCACTACACTTTTTATTTCTTACACCACAATATAATTATTCGCTTAAATATCCTTAATTAAAATTGCATTAACAGCCTTTCTTTTAATATTTAACATATGATCTTTTTCCCCCTTCCACCACAATCTCTTTCCAATCCAAACACCACATTATTTCTACGGAAGCGAAATATGAATTCATCGATTCCCATGTTCTTGTGATTCATCTATAAGTTTTCATCTCCGACCCCTCCAAACAAAAAAAACAACACAACCCAATCTTTAATACAAAGTTGCTCCCTTAATTGATTTTCGAGATTTGTTTTCTGTAATCACAACAGTAATTTGTTTAATCAGTAACTTGAAGAGCAAAATTAATGATGGGATAATCTTGAAATTACCTTGTATTTTTATTTGGAGGCTTCAAGTGACTTGTACAGATGCAGAAATTTATTAATACTTCAAGAATCTGATATCAATGCTCCAAATCCGATTTTGTAATGATGCATTTGAATTAAATTGTTTATGTTTTTAATACATTTTCACAATTCTTTCATGAATTTTATTGTATTCACATTTTAATTGTGCAATCACCGACCTGGAAAATTTTTACTCCGAACAATTTGAAGTTTTAATGAAGTTTGCCAATTTGTCAAATTCTTGTGCATTCTGCATTTCATATGATACGAAATCATAAGTCTTAATTATGTGTTCTTGAATAGTTAATCACTATTAATAAATTTACAAAAAACGGAGGAAAATCTAATTATGATTAAGGAATGTGGAGTTGATTTTGTGTAAAATTGGTGTGGAATATGATTTTTTGGTGTAGGCGATCTGCCAGAATTTATGGTGGAAAATAGAAAAGGTAGACAACATGTTTGATGAGAAGGATAATATTGGCATATAAATGTATGTGGTGATTTTTCTTTTTTCTTTTTTTTGGGAGGGGGCGCGGGAACAAAAATCTTAACAAATTTAGGTTATGTTTGTAAAATTAATTGTGATGTTCTAATGAAATATATATGTATAATATATTGTGTAAATATAATGTGGTGTAGTAAACAATAAATGTAGTGGTAATGTAATTACCATTTGGAAAAATACAGTCAAATGTTAAAATATGTTAATCATCAGGTGGTCCACTATTTATTAGCACGATTTACGCAAACAATTTGGGCCATCTCTGTCGTTTTCGGTCCTTGCTTATCTCTCTGGTTCTTTTTTGTTTTTTTAATTACTTTTTATTTCTACTTTCCCCATGTCTTCTCTTTTAGGTTCTTTGAATTACTAATTTATAGATATATGTATATATATATATATATATTAAAGCACAGTTTATCTGGCACAATTACCCTATTTTGCAATCTTTCCCGCCCAAGGAATTGCCGATGTTATTGATACAACATTAGCCATACTAAATTTCATTCCAAGCGGCTCTTTCTCTGCCAAGAGATGCTAGATTCCTTGCTTGTTGACTTGCAGGGTTACTTGTTTGTCGTATAAATTTTCAATTTTTCCCTTGTCTTATTTTAGCTTTAGTTTCTTTGTTTATAATTGTCACATATATAACTTAAATACAAACAATTACATTAAAGTATATAGAATCTACTTTTATGTGATAAAGTATTTTCTTTAAATATTATATTTAATTCTTCTATTTTTGCTTCTAGATCAGTGATAAATCTATGTTTGCTAGGTATAACTACACTAAAAGTTAAATTAGGAGGTTCTCTATATGTTCTTAATTTCCTACTTAATGTTTGATAAAATATTCCTAAAACTTCCCTTTTGTTTTGTAATTGTACAAATATTTGATCTCTTAACTTACTAAACTCCTTTATCATCTGTTCATCTAAATTAATAAAAGGCTCTTCAGACATGAAATAACTAATAAAAAGCAAATATATAAACTGTAAAATAAATTACTATTGTTTTAGAAGCGATATATAATCTTCCATATATAATTAGCAATACTTCTTTCTATATATGGGTCCATCACGCTTCTTTGTAAATCTGTTCTTAGAAGATTTTTGACCAAAAATATTTCGGTTATTGTTGATGGATAAGCTGGACATAACCAGATAGCTCAATTTCTGTGTTCCTTTTAAGCCCTCTCACTCCTATAATGGCAATTAATTTTGCCTATGGGTACGTCTGGGCAACCAACAATACTTCAAAATATTTTAGCACACCTCAATTTCATTTCCTACATCTGAGCATACTCTTTTAAAAATAGTTTTATAAAAAATAACTCATGAACCCATACATAAGTAGCGTACTGTTAATTATATTATTATAGTTTCATATAAATCTATATGAAACTAACTAGTTATTCATACCTTTTTTTTTTTTTGTAATGATCTTCTTTAATAGTTATGATCTTCCTCTGCTACTTCTCTAGTTATGATCTTCCTCTACTACTTCTCGTATTATGTAAGTCCATCTTTTTTAGTAATAATGTAGGCATATGAAAAACAAAAAATAGAGAATTTTTTGAATAGAGATTTTTATTGATGTAGTTTCTGAATACAAAAGGTTCTATGATTTCAGGGGAAGGCCTCCTCTTTTATACAAGAAGCCTTTACATTAGTACATATTACAAGTTTCATAGTTAGTATATGGATACAAATTTTGAGGTTAAATCTAGATGCAACCTTCACATGCCTTGTCACATACTTTCTTTTAATTTCTAGATGCTTTTTAATGTCTTGTCTTGTAGCTGGACAGACAATCTTGGGATTTTCTTGTGACTTTGTCTTCCTTCCACATGCTTTACTAACTTCATTGATGGATAGAGGATTTTGTTTGTTTCTTGATTTTGCAGATAAGCTTCTACATAAAATAGTAGTTATTTCCTACACGTATGTGCTCTTCTGTTTTTATTCTAGTAGGCAAATTTCTTCTTCGCAATACTCTGGTAGATCTTCACACAGCTTGCACTGGTGGCCCGCTTCTACTTCCATTAGCTGGTGTAAGTGCTCGTAGGCATTTTTGCTTAAATCAAAATTACTTACAAGTGTATTCTTGGCATATTCTATTAACCTCCTTAGTTGGTCATTATTCTGTCTTGTTCATGCCATACTGTAAACTAGTATTTTTCCATCATTTGAGTCATAGACCTCCTTGGGCTAATGTCTTTTTCAGTTCTGTATTCATTACTCTGAACAATAGAGCCCTTTTTTGGGGAATAAATCTCACCTGGCTTTCTTTATCAAATCCTTTCACTTTAGTTTCTCCTACTATAGCTTTACTAGTAACTCCAATCTTGGCTATGTGCTCTACTCTTAAATAATCTTCTTCAATAAATGCTCATATAGTTGAGTAAAATCTGACGTAGATCATTTCTGCTTTAGTAATCCCAAAAAATATTCTGGTAGCTGCTTTGATAGGATTCAGGAGTAATGACACTTCTTTTATGTCTCTTCTAGGGTCGATACATTGAACAAGGCCTTGGTCAAATAGAGCTCTTATTGTTTTTAGTTATGCTCCTGGTAATATAATAGCTTTGTTGATGTTTTGATTACTAATAGTTCTTAACCAATCTCTTTTCTTTTTTTCCTTTGGTTCATGTACGCTACATATGCCAAGTAGGTCTGTAGCTTCTTCTTTGTCATCTCCTTCCTTGATAGCTCTTTTACTAGCTTCTTGGTTACTTCTAAAAAAGTTTCCTTGGTTGGCGCCATAGTTTTATCAGTAGTTTTTTTTATTGGAAGATTCTTCAATAACTGGGGATTTAGATTGTAATTCTCTCACACACTTGAGAATAACCTTTTCAGATAGATATTTCTGTAAATAAGACTATACCTCTTCCTTGTACATTCTTTAAGGGATGCAAACTTTAATTTGTAATATTCTAATTCTGCACTTAGCTGGTTCATTTGTGCCATACACGATGCCATTGTTATATAAATTTGTTTGACTGAGATTAATTCTTCCAATATCTATGTTTATCTCTTCTATCTTGCTGTGTATTTCCTCTATTTCAAGAGAGGTAATCAACAATAACGTTGTCAGTATATTTTATATGAATGATTTTGAAATCACAATGGCTTAATTCTATCTGCCATCTGATTAGTGTTTTATTTGCTATAGTCGGGTCTATTTCTTTTGTAACCTAATATTTTACTTCAGCATTATCTGTTCTAATTTTGAATTTTGATGTTACTACAAATAATTCAAACTTTCTAATTGCCATCTTAACAAAAAGCAATTCATTTTCATTAATATGTTAGTTCGCTTGAGTTGGTGTAAATGTACCACTACTATATTGTGCGATTCTCTCTACATTTTCGTCTGGATATATATTTTAATATTGTTCCCCATGCAGTTTCACATGCATCTGTTTCTATTATCCATTCACATTCTTTAGATTGTAATTCTAGTTCTGATAATTCTTTACAAAGATCTTTTATTTTTTGGGCATCATCTTCATTATCTTTATACCATGTCCAACTTGTTTTTCCTTTTAGCTTGTTTTGGAAAGGGGTTAAATGCTTAGCTAAATTGGGTACGTATTTCCTAGTTTGATTAACTAATCTTAGGAAGCTTTGCTATTGTACCTTATTTTTAATATGATTATCAAATTCTTGTATTTTTATTCCTATATGTTTTTGTAGTTTAATTCCTTCTTAACTAATTAATAATAGAACCTAAAAACTCTACCTTTTCTTGAGCTATTTCCATATATCTTTTGTGTTGATAATATAATACCATCATTTTTCATTATGTCCATAAATATATTAAATTTTATGTGTTCTTGTCTTGTCTATGAAAATGTAAGTACATCATCAATATATACTATTATAAAGTGATAGTTATCTTTAAATATCTTATCCATATATCTTTGAAATTCTCCTGGACTATTTTTGAAGCCAAATAGTAAAACATTCCATTCACAAAAATCCTTGGGGTACTATAAAAGCTATTAAATGTTTAGATTCTTCTGTTAAGTTTATGTGATAGAATCCCGATTTTAAATCGAATTTGAGAAATATCTTTTTCCTTTAATTTGATTAAATAAAATTTGTTGGTTCGGAATTGGATATTTGAATTCTTTAGTATACTTATTCAAGCTTTTATAATTTATTACCATCTTAGATTTCCCTCGTTTTTGTACTGAATGTTTTATTACTATGAATGCTAGACTGCTATGTTTACTGTAGCGACCGAGAATTTTTCTACTTAAAATTTTTTATTTTAATCCACGTGTTGCTATGACGTGCCCAAATATATTTGAATTGTCATACTTCAATGACGCGTCCATTCAAACCAAATCAAATAATATTACTGGAATGGAAAAGAATTGCAATTAAATAAGAAAACTAAATTCAACTCCAATGATTCAAAGTTTACCGAATTAATTCCAATCCAACCATCAAGATTACACAATAAGATTTGCAACTTTCAATAATTTCTATTAAGTTAAAACTTCCTAAAACCTACACTTTAGTCCCAATTCTTTTCCATTTACACTCTATATAAATATCCCAAACAACACCTTCACTCATTTGAGACGAAGACAAAAAGAAATCAAGTAATTTCTCTCTTCTCCACTGCTACTCCTAGCTACTCCTCTCCATCTCTATTCTCAAGCTAATGACTCCTATTTTTTGAAAAGAAAATATCCACAATCTTCAAGTATCAACAACACCCAAGGAGCTTCTCAAGAACTTCAAACATCCCTCAACTCAAGACAAGGAGAATCATGTGCAAATAACTCATTCACTACAAGAAAATGGGTATTTTACCCACGCATAAAATAGCCGCACATATTATGTGTGGGTATTTAGCTGCACATAGTTTTAATATGTGTGGGTAATTTAATAAATGTACTTTATTTATTATTTGACATATATTATGTGTAGGTAAAAGTTTTTAGCTATATTTAAAATTGGCGGGAGAAAAAGCCGTATTTTGAGAAATTAGCGGGAGTGTATAATTTTTTAATAAAATTGACGTGGCATTTATTATTAATTAGATTAGCCACACATATACATACATATTATTTATGTGTGGGTAATTCTCTAAATTTTATATATAGTAAGCACTTACATGGCTCCAATGTGGTGCCTAGTAACCATTACTTATAGGATAAATGTAAAATCAAATTTATATTACCCATACATAATTATAGATATTATTTATGTGTGCCTAATTCTCCAAACTTTATATACAATAAGTGTTTACTTGGCTCCAATGTGGCGCCTAATCACCACTACTTATAGGATAAATGCAAAATCAAATTTAGATTACCCACACATAAGTATAAATATTATTTATGTGTGCGTAATTATTCAAGATTCATGTACATGTACTGCTTATATGGCTACATATAGGAAAATTGTAAAAACCTTATCTATATTACCCACCCATAATTATGAATTTTTTTTATGTGCGAGTAATCCCTAAAACTTTATGTACATTGACGTAAGTGCACCTATGCTCAACAATTCTAAGAAACGCAACACACGATAACATGAATTCAACTAAATAAAAGAACTCTCTTTTTCTTATTTAAATGCAACAGAGAGCCCTATAATGTATGAAAGAGGAAATAAATATATTACTTACAATGAGGCTATCTACACGTAATAGGTCAAACTCAAAAAAATTGTCTAGAACAAAACAAAATTGAATACATAGAGTAAAGAACTGACTAAAAATAAAAAAAACACAACATAATTTTAGAAAAATATAGTATTAATAGTAGCGAAGTGACTGGTTCAATTCGTCTTGTCGAGCTGCCCCAAAAGCTGGTGTCATGGGTTAAAAATGGACTTTGCATGGAAAAGTTCCAGTTTTGTGAACACTGACAATTATATTATTCAATGTTTAAGAACTTCTGGGAATTGGAATGCACTAAGTGAACAACGGTCACCATCCACTAGCTTCCTCTCATCTCGTCTCTCCCCTTTGGTCACTGATTGGTAGTCCTTCATACAGCAAAGTAGCCAAAAGCAGAGGCGGAGAACGGGGGCCATATTGGCCCGGCCCTCCTATCCTGAACTGAATTAGGTAAAGACTTTTTTTTAAAGCTTTGAGCTCAACCTATTTGAAATTGGGCTCTAGGCCAATGACTTGGGCTCGAGGGGTAACAAATTTCTGCCCAAGAAAGCTGTAAAAAATAAAAAACAGAACCTATTTTACTTGTTGATTCTTCGTTTTTCTTCTGCACTCCACTACACTCGACCCTTCAAGTCTTAACCCTTATCATTTTGTCCCTCAAATTCCAGCTCGGCGATCAGCTCTCGGAGTTCTGGCGAGTGGCAACGGGAACAGCAGGGGCGCGGGTGCACAACCACGTAGGGACGGTGAACAACAATCGGCAGGGCAGTGGACCAGCAGTGAGCAGTTTGCAATTGGCATCTTCTTCCTCTAATTTTCCAAGTAAATTCTTGCCCTAATTCCTAAATTGATTTTGCCTTAAGTTATGGTTGAATATGAGGGGGAATTGTTTTTATTTTCAAGACAAAAAATACTTGCTTTATTCTCACATTTATAATTGCAATGTGCATTATTTTTTTTAGGAAGAACTAGGGCTTTATAAATTATAATGGCTTGATAATGTCATTTACAATTGACAAGAAAAAAAAATACAAGTATTATACTACTATTGCAGTAAGTAAAATAACGCTGAGTTCAATGAGTGCCTGAGTGTTCAAGTTCTTTAGGTAGTCTTTCTCTGGCTTTATGATTTCATCAGTGAGATAGCAATCCTTGAGTTTGCTGCTTAGGGACATCATTTCAGATAGTACACATTGTAGAGAGTTTCTACCGTTCAACTCATGCTACCATGAAGATCTTGTGAGAACTAATGTTACATCTTAAAAATACAACACAAGTAGATGAGGACCTGAGGTGGTTCTCATTTTGATGAAACTGAACTTGATCTAAACCAAGATTCTAACGATCCTTAAATCTATAATCTAACCATTATTATATTATTGCATATGTTAAATATACATAAAATAGAAAAAATGAACTCTAACTAATCTAACTTATTTAAATTTCGACACTTCTTTTTAACCATGCGTATCTTTGCTCAACTTGTTTCCTTCATGGTGCCAATTTACTATTTGCTTTAAAGTGGTTGTGCATAGGCCTCTTCCAATGGTGGAGTCAGTTTCTTGGTTCTTGATACAATCGGCCATTCGGTCAGCTAAAAGTACCATAATAGGATAGGATTGTCCAAGTAAGATTCTTTATCTCCCTTTCGTCCTTCCATTATGTTTTTTTGTTGATGAATTGGGATATATGATTTTCCATATCACAATAAATAAATAATATGTGTGTTACCTGCATGTATTACTTGCATAATGCATATACTTTATGTACAAATTCTTGTGTTCTCTTCCAATTCAAGGGAAAGTTTTATCTCTAGATTTCAAGTTGGGCAACTTGTCAAGTGTTAAAAGGTGGTTGGGGAAAATATGTTGTATACATGTGTATAGGATTGAAGATTTTGCCAAACCATGTCCGTTAGTTTTAGCATATGTAGGAATGCATGATCTTCTTTGTTGATGATGTGCTTTTTAGTCCTCAATTGTTGGATCATACTACTCTTTGACATGGATTGTAATATATTAATACGTCTGCACATTCTTCAGGTTTTCATCTTGTTTAGCGATGGATCTATTTATAACCTATGCCCGGTTGTTCCTTATGGAAGATCATTGATGTTCACCTGAACTACTATTTCACTTCCTATAAGCATGTTTTATGGATATATCTGTGTTGAATGATGCCATGTTACTTGCCAAAGATTTTGTGGGTGTTACGTTCCTATTTCTAATGCGGGCTTCATGTTACAGTGTATCTAAAGTAGTAACATTCTCCATCTTAGAAAACATTTAAATGGTTAAGAGCTACACTAATTTTTATGTGCAATATGATTTTATCTGTTTTGTCTTTACCTAATATTTTTGGTACTTACGTATTATGCCCACTTCTTGTACTATGTCTTTTGGGTTCTCTCAGTTATTTTATTCTATAATGCACATTTAATATTGATATGCTAGTTTATGCCCACTTCTCGTACTATGTATTTTGGGTTCTCTGAATTACATCGTTCTATAATAGACATTTAATATTGATATGTTATTCTTTCTTATGCTTTTCGTTTGAATTATATACTCTGGGTTGTCAACAATGTTCATAAATTGGAATGAGTTCTGGAAATTTATAATGATGCCTAGACTTTTAGGATGAAATCTTCCAACTCAAGAGCAAATAACAACCCTAATCTAGCAATAACTTGGTTGGAAGCAACATTTCTTGAATTAGCTCATCAAGCAGGAGGTGGAAACTTGTCTGCAATCAAAGCAAACCCATTTGTTCTATTTGGCGCATCGGATGGTTACGTTGACTCAACCTCCAAGTTTCATCATCCTCTTGATGACTTATGTTGAAACTGCGTTGGATTTATGTTGCTTTGTTGATCTCACTATTGACGTGATTTTAAATACGGTGATACTACTTTTTGATTTTATTGAACTTATTTTCGAACTTTATTTATATGTTGGAATTTCCATTGGACAACACTATGATATGAATACATGTTTAACTTCCTTAGTGTTTGGAATATTTATTTAACCATTTTGTTTATAATTTTACAAACTTTTTATAGGTATAATCTATAGATGTAAATGAAAAAAAGAAAAGAAAATCGAATTATTATCCACACATGAATAAACTATTAGCCACATTTAATGTCTTTTACCCACATACAAATTAACTTTTACCGACACATATATATTGTTACCTACACAATATACTTACTTTTACCCATACATGATCTTCTTATTTACCCACACATAATAATTTACATGTCATTATCCACGTTACAATCCACGTCGGCAGACATGGCATATGACACATCATTGTCCACATCATGTGACAAGTCATCATCCACGTCATGCGACACATCATTGTCCACATCATTGACACGTCATCTTCCACGTCACCCACTCCGGCCACCTCAGGCACCACGTCATCGTCCACTTCAACATTGCATACGTGGCAATCCTATTACCCACAAATATGGCAATATTTACTTGCACATATATGTGTAGATAAAAGTATAATATTTACCCACATATATACTAATGTATACGAAAAAACTTTCCTTTACAGACTGGTAGAGACACTTGTTGACACTTACAGTATGTGTGGGTAAATATTTTTATTTACACATAACAATATCTTTACCCACACTTACATGTGTGGGTAAACCCCCAGATTTCTTGTAGTGATTCCATTACTCCTATTTTTGCACTAAAGATCACCATTGACCGCACAATGTTCATGTTATTAATCATTCTAAATGAAACTACTCATTAAACAATCAAAACACTTCATATATACAATATAGAATTCATTATCTTCTATCCAACAACATCAAAAATAAAGAGAAAAATTCAAAAATCAGCGAGCATCGAAACTGAGCATATTTTGAAATTGGCCCATTTTCATTCCTTAACCAAACTACACAAAATTGGTGTATATAGCTTCCTCTCGCTGCAAGGAACACGAATATGTAAATATCTTGGCCAGAAAACCACCATAATCGCCAGAAAATTGCCATGACCGCCGACCCTTTTTGCCCAAAATCACCATCATGCCTTTAAAAATTTATCTTTATGGGTAGAGCTCGTTGAGAGCTTTCCCATCCACCTATTTTCCCTTCAATTTGCCGGAGTTTTGGTCAAAAAATTTGGATCTAAAAATCCTAGCCATGGTTCGACTCCCTCTGTAGGTTCTCTGTTCTTTCCCAGTGTGTAAAAACTAAAAGAAATTAGATCTAAAAATTTATCGCTTGGGTTTTTGCACTTTAGTCCCTAAAAGTTTTTAAAAAAATGTAAATACGTTCTAAACTAATGGTCAACTCAAGTCTTGACCCGAAGAATTTTCAAGACATTTAAGTTGACCATAAAGTTATTATTTAAATCAAAGTTGGTCCCCCAGACATTTTAAATAATTAATTTTGACGCCCCAAACTTTCAACTTTTGCATAATTAGTCCTTAAATTTTCAATTCTAATTACATAAGTCCTCAAACTTTTAATTCAAATTAAATTAACCCTCAAAATTTTCGAATAGTTATTTTTGAAGTCCTCTAACTTTTATAAATCTATGATTTAATCCCTAAATATTTAATTACGCCATAAAACCTTAAATTATGTATTCTAACCCTAATTAATTTCCTTTATTGGTTAGACGGAGCGCTTGGATAGTTGAGAAACCTTTTTTTTTTAAAGAATTTAGAGCTCGACTTGAAACATTACAAGGTAGACTCTTTTACTTGAAACATTATTTCTCTTAAACGTGTGCACTCTTATTTGATTCATATTATAGGTTTATATATGATTAATATGAATTTTATGTTATTGCCTATTAAAAGGAATAAGTGTTATATTGGACCTATTAAAAGGTCTCGCCTATTAAAAGGCGCTTTATGATGCTATTCTATTAAAAGGCATATGAATTTCGTGTTTATTAAAAAGCATATTAGCTTGCATGGTTGTGTATATTTTTGTGATATATGAATGTAAATAGTACGCAGGGTGTATTGAGTATTTAAAGCACTCATTCTTTTCAATCTAACAAATTTCAGGTTTCGGAGCCGGTGGAGGAACGACGAGCGGCCCCAATTAAATTATGTTATGAAAAATTAATCTTTTGGAAATTGTCTATTAATCATAGAGAAAACATTTTAGACCTCTATTTATTTTGCTACATTCATCAAATATTAATATTCGATGGTTATCTTCCGCACTCGTCAGAGACTTACTTTATTGAATTTTTGTCTTTTTCCGCATTTTATTATTTTAAAAAGTTAACAAGAAAAGTCAAACTAGCGACCAGAATATTTTTTCAAATTCAAGGCATTACATTTACTATTAGATTCGCTTATAAATTTCTTTTCTAACATTTCGTTAATATGCATCTCAAATTTAGGCAAATCCTTTGGAGTATGTTTGATTTGTTTTACACTAATTATTTTAGTTTCATTTTTGAAAAATATCTCTACCATAGGTTGATTTATATCTTACTTTTCTAATGGATTATCACTAGATAATTTTAGTAATTGTTCAATTATATTTTTTTTATTGCTATTTGGTCAAAATGTTCTTCTACTAAGTTTATCCTATTTTTAGTTGGCATAAATTGTGTTATTTTGGTCCTATCCTCACCACGTTGTGCTGCTACATTTGGTATTTATTCTCTACTGTATGGCTCATAGATTCTTATTGCTATAGCTATATGGTGACATGGAGTAGTTAAAAGTATTGTTTTCTCATCTATGGTGATTGGGTAATACTGTTTGATGAAATTGTTTCCCAATGGTATGTCTCCTGACGTGTCATTAAATTGATATACATATGTTATCTGTAATTGTGCTACCATTAAAACCTACTAATATAATTTTTTTTCATTACTTTTCCTTTCGGCCCACATAACTGGTGGTAATACATTTTCTTTAAATATACTTGAAGTTGCTCCTGTATCAAATAGGGCATGGTAATTTCTACTAAGATATCCTCTATATTTCATTTTTACTAATATGTATATGTGTTCTCTTCCTCCTTGTATCTTATTCATAATAATCTAGGTATCACTAGATTTTCATTTTTTATTATTAATATTATCCTATCATTTTGTCTATAGTAGGGTTTTATATATTCTAAAAGGTCAATACCTAATAGTAATTTTGTGTTTACTTTTCCTATATGTTCTATATACACATTTATTATTAATTCACTTCTTTTGTTTACTCTTATAGGTAATTCTATTTAAGTTTCCATTGTATGTATTTCCCCAAAGTAATCTTGTATTTGCGTTGGATTATTACTTATTTTTAATTCTAGGTTATATATTATTTTTTCCTTTATATAAGATACAGTTGCTCCAGTATTTATTAATACCTTTTGTCACTACAAGGAATAAGCCCAATAGCCGCGACTCGCATTGTCGCAAAATGTGTCTATGTCGCCGCAAATGTATGATAGCAGCGACAAAGTCACCTGCGAATGTCACGGCTAAAAACTCGTGATAGTAGATCCATAGTGGCGACTCGTGTCGCCGCATTCTAGGAGCCACCAATAGTGGTAACACAGTCACGACTGTATGATCGATGGGTTTCAGTCATTAAAAAAAATTTAACCTGACCTGCCAATATTTAGCCCTACCGGACCCCCACCCACCCCAGACCCATAGCCCGGTCCTTTTTCATCCATATTTAATTAAATATTATTTGACTATGTGAAGAGTTGAACCCTGCACATTGAATGCAAAGACATGGTATTTCACTAACTGGACTAACTTGACTTTTGGTTATTACCTTGCTTTTATAATATATATTATATAGATTATTATTACTATAGTGACGAATATCTTCCCTATAATAAAGATTTTCGTCGCTAAATACAAGAACAAAGGCAGGAAATTTTCCCGCCAATCATATAAAGACGATATTTATGGTTCGTCGTTTTAGATCAAGAAATATAGCGACGACTTTTACACATCGCCTCTATAGATACCAATATACAGCGACGACATTATGATGTCACCAGTATAAGGTGATGACTGCTGCGGCAACTTAAAATCGCCGCTGTAGCCAACGTTATAGTAACGGCATCTGACGTCGTCGCAAAATATCGCCGCTATAGCTCCTGTTTCTTGTAGTGTGTTCTTTCCATAATCGTTAGTATTTATTTCTATTAGTAAATTGTTTAGTATCCTTAGTTTTGGATAAATCCATTTTTGCTAAGGCTAGTTTTTCTAAATTTTTTCTTTCTATTCTCCTTTCTCTAAAACTATTCCTTCTCATACTCATTTACCTTCTTCTAAATTGTATATTTGAGTCCTGTAAGTTAGCTATCGTCTTCAATAAGTAAAATCTATATTTATATCTTCTGGTATAGTCATTCTGGAATTTTCTCTTGCTGTTTTGAATTCTAATAGATTCTTAAATATTGTATCTATCACATGAGTTTCTTTAACATTGTTAAATTTTATTGTTAGACTCATGGTTTTACTTCCAGGTCCATATCTATTCTTCTTAGTTTATATTATAGTGTTAGCACCTTATTTTTATTTTGTTCTATCATACTTATAAAAAAATTTGGTTTTAGTGTAAACCTTAACTTTTGGTATATTAAATTTCCTGTTAGTATTCCTATTAAAGCATCTTGTACTGAGCTTGTTATTCTACCATCCATTATATAAAATTCTAGAGGAGTATCTATTCCTTCTTTAAAATAAGATTTTGCTATTATTTGAACTGCTCCTAAATATATATTTTTTATTTTTCTTTATAGTTCAAGATCCAATTGATTTAATTATTGTCTTATGATTTCTTCACTTATAATAGGTATTAAAGTGTTTCCCGTTGTGTTTTCTATATCTATAGGATGTGTGACAACCCGCTTCCCTATTTCCAAAAGCTCAACTTTTACCCGTAAAAGTTAAATGTGGAATAATCAAGTTAAGATCAAAGTTGGACTAAGATGCATTAACTTAATTTTTGAGTTTATCATTTAAGCACTTAAATAAGTTTGGTATTTATATGAAAGTATATTATAAATTGGTAGTTTAAATAAAATGAGGAATAAAGTTAGAGACTAATGTGAAGCAAAGCAAGAAGTTAAAGGACTTCGGGTGCAAATTTCCCCAAACATCTAGGCAATTCTTGAATTGGGCCTTTATTCATACATATATACAAACAGACATACACAAAGAGAAAGAGAGGGAGACCAAGAGAAAGAGAGGATCATGCGAGATGCTCGAGAGGAGAAAAAAATGGAAAATGGAAGAAACTTGGGACAAGAAGAGGAAGAACACAAGAATCCCAAACAAGTGTTTGTTTTCTTTAAGCTTTAATTTATAAATTTTAAGATGTAAGATTTTCATTTAGTTTATGGAAATTTCTTGTGAAATTTATACTAAACCATAATTTGTTTTCTATAAGTTAAAAAGGTAGGAATTCTACTTTAGACATGGAATACACTAAAAATTATATATATATATATATATATATCAATATGTATAAATATCAACTAGTGTGGAAATTTTGTTTCAAGGTTAAGAATATTTGTCAAATGTTATTTAAGTGGGCAATTGAGACTTTAAAATGGGATTTTAGGATGAGTTATAAAATGAAGTTAAGTTAAAAAAAAATTGAAATGAAACCAGAATGAAGTATCGGGGCAGGAAAACTTTCTGTCAAGCTTTGAAAAGGAAAAAAAAAAGAAAAAAAAAGAAAAGAAAAGAAAAGAAAGAAAGAAAGAAAGAAAGAGAGAAATAAATAGAAATTTGAGGAATCTTGAGGAGAAAAAGGAGTGTACAAGAATTACACAGAAGTTTTACATATATATTTTTTAAACTTTGTTTTACGTAAGTTAAGATGGAAATTATGTTTAGAGTTTATGGAATTTTTATGAATATGTAATACTAGGTTGTAATTTGTTTAATACGCATTTTAACGACATGAAATCATTAATGGGTTATGGAATTTAAGGTTCATGGTGTTAGGATAAGAAATTATTGTTGACTAGTATAAGTGAAATTTTAGAGAAGTTGGCACTATGATTTTACGGAGTGAAATAATGGCAAATGAAAATTTAACAAAGTTGGGAATTGATATAGGTTGGTTTTGTTAATAAAATAAGGGAGATGCTGTCGAAATTTTTCTAGGATCATTAGTATGTGCACAAGCCTTGATGGTAAATTCTGACTTCTAGTTGGAATTTATTATCGGTGCACGTCACAGTTCTAGTAAGTTCGAGATGCTAGGAGTGGAGCGTGTCAGTTTGGTATCAGAGCAAGGTTTTGGGTATTTATGTTGCATTATACTGGCATGCTAATGTCATAGATTTAGATAATCATGTAATGTGGTGGCAATGCTCGTAGGTATAAGAGATGTTGCTCTAAACTTCCGTTGCTTTCCATAAAGGTAATGATAAGGAAGTTGATGGATTGTATGATTTAGTTTATGATGATATGTAATTAATAAAAATTCGTATGGTATATGTGATGAATGAAGTTTAGAAAAAATCATGCAATTGGGGCAGTTAGTATCAATTAAATATATTAATTCACTTGATCTAATACAAGTTTTGTGATCTATATTATCCATTCTTTTTTAAAGGGATGCTAGATAGAATGAATTTATGAATATTATCTTCGAATAAAGATAAGACAAACAGATGATGGCTATGATAACTGAAGGGAAAAACTTCAATCGATGTTTGTTCTTATCATCCTTGGTAGCCTGGATTCTTGTTCTGAAATTCTTTGTAAAGTCTATGTTCATGACCATGACCATTTAGTGCTTCGAAGAAATCTTGAAAAGTGCAAATCATTATCTCAGATAAACCTAATCCAGGCTTTCTTAACTCAAGCATTTGAAATGTATTCAATTACATTGCTATCCTAAATGCTTTCTTCAATGACTAGAACCCCTAAATAAATCAGTTTCCATTCCATCTCCATGTTGCAGAAGGATGTCATCCCTAATCATCTAACTTATTCTTTTCCTATAAAGGCCTTTGCCTGGATTTGAGCTTCCAATTGATGGTGGTCAAGGTCATTCTTATGAACAATGAATGCCTTTGATGCCTTCTATGACCAGATTTTGATCCTGTTAAACTAGATGTCCTATAATACAAGGTTTTCAGCCTCCATGTTTAATAAATGTTGTTCAGTTACTGCCATTCAAGTTTCTATTTTGTAATATTATTCCAACTCCTGCTATGTGCAGAGATTCATCCTTGCTATGATAAGAATACTCATGATTATTACCAGATTTATCATTACAAGTTACCATATATCCAAGACATTGCAAGTCAGTTCCTAAGCTCCAAAATCGCAAAATTGATTATGAAAGTTTCAGAATTTACAATACAGTACAGTTGCTGTATAAATACAAAGTCATCCACTTCATTGAAATTGAAGTACCTAAAGATTGAAGGAACGAAATCATAAGTCATCCTTTCATTTGTTTAAAGCCATATGATTTGAAGATTCGATTCCTCAAGGGTGCCAGACATCTTTTATTTTCTTCATGTCCTTTGGAGCTTCAATTAAGCCAAGAAAATGTTCATGACCTATCTCTTCTCCTAATTAAAACTGCTCCCAGTGTGTTATCCAATTCCTTGGTTACACTTTGTTCAGCATCAGTTCCTTTCATTATCTTGTATAGAAGCTCCAAATGTATAGTTTGATGCATTAATTCATTGTTAATGTCCTCGATTCTTTGTATGAATTGGGGATTAAAAGTTTTTATGCAACTGCCCAAATGATCAAATTAGATCTGATTCTTTCCCAATTTCATTTGGTATATAACTTGGAGAAGGTTCCCAAGTTCCATGCCGTATGGCCATACATATTTAAATTTCTGCATGTTTTCATTCCCTGATCGAAACTTTGATGTTTCCAAATTCTTCTACAATAATATTGTGAATTTTATATACATGTCATCGTATATATTAGAGCTGAACTTATAACATGGGGCGGTGGTGGGGGGGAATGCTTCTCCAGTTTTGTTCCCACCACTTGTTTGCATGAATTGTTTATTTCATTGTATCCCACCATATACCATTTCTCTTCCATTAAATTTGCCCAAAGTTGGCATCATCCATCAGTATATTTATCTATTTATTATTTTCAATTGCTTCTGACCCTAATCCTTCAACTGAGCATGGAAATTTAGTAATGATATTCTATGTTCTGTCCAATCTCATGGAAGTGCCCTGTTGTTAGGGTTTTCGCTATAGTCTTCTTGACAAAATTTTGGAAACGGATTCAAAGGTTAAAGCATTCCCAATTACTTTATCCTCCTCCAATTCCTATTAATTCTTATCATTGATCAGGAATAGGTCTAGAAGCTTAGAACTATGAATACCTGCAAGAGTCTTCCTACGAGAATTACTTACGAACATGTAGCTAGTGGACATGAAGTCATGTTTATATGTAATTGGAACAATGATGTAAGCATGAATTAAGAAAGTCAAAAGACTGCTGATTTTAAGTCACATTTGCCACTGAGATCTTGGAAATATAATATTATGACAATTTACAACATATAAGGGTGGTAAAGGTGACTCCAAGAATCAAATGAATTGAGTATGAGTGTTTTGTGAAATTAGAAGAAAAGGGTGACCTAGAAGAATATAGCTATAGTTAAAAAGAAATTTCATTGTTAAGTCACGTAAAGACTTTAGAGATATGATATCGTGATTCATTGCAAGATTAACCAAGAATTGAAATGATTATGAGGATTATGACAGCAGGGGAGGTATGTGTGGCAAAAGGATTTCAGATGAAAGGAAGTTGAATATTAATACATATGAGTAAAGTTATTAAGTTAATGAATTATGCAAATCATAGATAAATTTGGAAAATGAAGAAGGGAAGAGTTGGTTTAGTAAAACATAATTGTTGAATAATAGAGCAATTCCACTAGTAAGTCAATTGGAGGTTATATGTTATAGAAGCAACCACATGGATGAATAAAGGTCAAGTGCAATCTTAGTAATTTCATTCTCCAGGCCTTACGGATTTTGAATTTTGGGGATGAAATTCTTTGAAGGGGGTAAGATTGTGACGACCCGCTTTGCTATTTTCAAAAGCTCAACTTTTACCCGTAAAAGTCAAAGGTAAAATAATCAAGTTAAGATCAAAGTTTATCACACTTAAATAAGTTTGGGATTTATATGAAAGTATATTATGAATTGGTAGCTTAAATAAAATGAGGAATAAAGTTAGAGACTTATGTGAAGCAAAGCAAGAAGTCAAAGGACTTTGGGTGAAAATTTCCATAAACATCTAGACAATTCTTGAATTGGGCCTTTATTCATACATATATACAAACATACATACACAAAGAGAAAAGAGAGGGAGACCGAGAGAGAGAGGATCGGGAGAGATGCTCGACAGGAGAGAAAAAAAAGGGAAAATGGAAGAAACTTGGGACAAGAAGAGGAAGAACACAAGAATCCCAAATAAGTAAGTGTTTGTTGTCTTTAAGCTTTAATTTATAAATTTTAAGATGTAAGATTTTCATTTAGTTTATGGAAATTTCTTGTGAAATTTATACTAAAGCATAATTTGTTTTCTATAAGTCAAAAAGGTAGGAATTTTACTTTAGATATGGAATACACTAAAAATTATATACATATATATATATATATATGTATATATATCAACTAGTGTGGAAATTTTGTTTAAAGGTTAAGAATTTTTGTTAATTGTTATTTAAGTGGGCAAGTGAGACTTTAACATGGGATTCTAGGATGAGTTATAAAATGAAGTTAAGTTTAAAAAAAATGAAATGAAACAAGAATGACGTACCGGGGCAGGAAAATTTTCAGCCAAGTTTTGAAAAAAAAGAAAAAAAGAAAAAAAAGAAAAGAAAATAAAAGAAAGATAGAGAGAAATAAATAGAAATTTGAGGAATCTTGAGGAGAAAGAGGAGTGTATAGAATTACACACAAGTTTTATGTATTTTTTTTTAAACTTTGTTTTATGTAAGTTAAGATGGAAATTATATTTAGAGTTTATGGAATTTTTATGAATATGTAATACTAGGTTGTAATTTGTTCAATACGCATTTT
The DNA here is from genome assembly GCA_963692815.1 of Nyctanthes arbor-tristis. Lineage (NCBI taxonomy): Eukaryota > Viridiplantae > Streptophyta > Magnoliopsida > Lamiales > Oleaceae > Nyctanthes > Nyctanthes arbor-tristis. The sequence goes on along the minus strand of CAVNYN010265720.1, from coordinate 49,218 downwards.
AACGACATGAAATCATTAATGGGTTATGAAATTAAGGTTCATGGTGTTAGGATAAGAAATTATAGTTGATTGGTATAAGTGAAATTTTATAGAGGTTGGCACTATGATTTTACAGAGTGAAATAATGGCAAATGAAAATTTAATGAAGTTGGGAATTGATACAAGTTGGTTTTGTTAATAAAATAAGGGAGATGCTGTCGAAATTTTTCTAGGATCATTAGTATGTGTACGAGATTGACGGTAAATTCTACTTCTAGTTGGAATTTATAGTCGGCGCACATCACAATTCTAGTAAGTTAAAGATGCTGGGCGTGGGGCATGTTAGGATGACTATGAGTTCGTGCTATATATGCTACTTGTTTTTCTTTCTGCCAGAATGGTAAGTTAAATATCTCTTTTGGTTATATATCTAATTTTAATTTTAGTATTTTTCAAATTTCTTTGGATTAAATATTAACCTTTCATTAATACTTTCTTTATTTTTTTCTGCTTGATAATTACATTCTGCTTCATTTTCTTCTCTTATCATGTTTACGTAGAAATATTCTTCTTCTTCATTGTATTCACTTTTAGAGGATTCTAACTCTATTATTGTATTTATTAATTCTTCTTGTTCTATTTCGTATAATTCTTCATCTTCAAGAATATCTTCCCAAACTTCTTGTTTTATGGGTATTAATTTGTAATTGTCTCTTTCAATTAGAGATATATACATCATAACTTCCTTTTTATCTTTCTTAGGACATTGTAGTGTTATATGTCCCATTTCTCCAAATATGTGACATTTGCATTTCTTAGGATTTTTTGGATATGTTTTTGTTCTATTTTCTCTTCTTCTTAAATATCATTTATATGGTTTTCTATATCTTTTAAATGTTTTCTTATAGGGTTTTTTGAATTTCTTTTTCTTATAAAATTTTCTTTTCCTATGTGGCTTAAATGTTTGACATCTCCATTGAGCTGGCTTATATTGTAGTTTATCACAACACAATTTCTTATATGTTTTATGATATTTTAAAGTGTTATTTGCTTGTAGACGTTTTTCTTGTTGTTTTTTCTCTATAAATTGGATTCTTGCTCATAGAGTATTATTTTCTCTTTTGGTAATCCTAGTCCTATAAATTCTTTATATAATTCTAAGTTCATTGGATTGGGTAATTCAAAAAATATTAAGTTCATATATTCATAGGCTCCTTCTGCAACTGTGTATCTTGATTTCTCAAAATATTCTCTAAATTCACAGGCAAATTGTCTAAAATAGCACATATCACATATAGAAAAGCTAGATAGGTATAGAAAAGCTAAGCAAATATTCAACAATAGATACAAGCAGGTTGGATGGTTGGATAGGTATAAAATACATGATCTTGCACGTTTGTGATTCCATTTATTTTTCCTCATGTTTTTAAAATATTTTTCTACATTGACACCATTGAACAAGCTCGAGCAAGCGTGAATGGTATCCAATTAGATGGGAAAAATATTCGGCAATCATAGGGGAAGTACTCCTTCAAACAGACATGTTTGACTACTTCTAGCTTCACATATACTTAACATGTATTCTGGGTTTAATGAATCTTTCTCATCTGGATCAAACCCAATGGCATATTGGTGGAATATATTATGGTTACTCACAATTTTTTTTTTTTTTAAATTCTTGTCTACATCAAGTACCCATCAATCTTTATCAATGACTTGGAATTACAGAAAGCAAATATACAAGAATATCCAAGTGGATTGGGTTCAGGAAAGTTGCACTTCATTAGAAGGTCAAATTGCATTTTTGTCTATTTCTTCTAGAAGTCACATTCTATTTAGGAAATGGCATGATGTAGGAGTAATATTATTGTCCTCATTCTATGTAAGAAGTTTCTGTGTGTAAACAAAATCATGCAAATTGTTGTTGCTGTCCTTCCTACAAATTCTTTCTCAAAATCTCATATTTGTTAATAAGTTGTTAATAGTTTTAGATCTTAGTTGTAGGAGGAAGTGATGGATTTACATTGCTCTTTGGGGACTTGATTATAGGTAGAAATTCATTCCATTAGAAATGTACGAGGTAATAAACTGTTAAATTAGATTATTTCACTTCAAAATAATTCATTTCACGTATCCATGTTGAGGAGGTATGTTATCGACCCAAGTCATATTGTAAATGTTCAGTCAGTTAAGGTACAGGAAGATATGACCTACGGTGAAGCTCTGACTGCCATACTTGATAGAAAAGTTCGCATGTTGAGGAATCGAGAGATCCCGTTCGTTAAGATCCAGTGGGGCGGCTACAGTAGTGAAGAAGCTACGTGGGAAAGAGAAGTATCCAGAGTTAATAGAATAAGTAAGCTAAATTTAAAGGACGAAATTAAATTAAGTAGAAAGGGGTTGTAGTGACCAGATTTTTCGTAAATGAAAATTTCTATTTTAAAGATCTTAAAGAATTTTTAGCGTGTCACCACCAGCCTAATTCACTATTTTATCGTTGGTCGCGATAAAGATTTAAAAGAATTTGTGTAGCTCGTTTAATTTTATTTTAACAAAAATGCGAGTTTGTAATTAGATTTTTAGCTCGAGTCTAATTATTTAATATTTTCAAAAATTCGCATGTGACCTCTATTCATCGTTGGATTTATTAATGGTCAAACTTTTAGTCCAAAGTTCAAAATTTATATTTAAACACAATTCTTATTTTATGGGGTCTTAGAAACTTTAAAATATTTTTAGTCAATTCTATTTGAAGCCCAAGGTTTAAAGCCCAACTTCGGCCAAAATCCTACAGTCTTGTAAGATAAATTTTAAGTCTAGCTCTTAAGAATTCTCAAGCTCAAATTTAATTCCTTGTTTTCAAGCCCAAATTTTGAGCCCAAACTAAGATAAGCCATTAGACCTACTCTAACCCCTTTCACTCACCTTGGAAAATATCAGATTTTTTTAATTGTAGTACCCGTTGCTTTGACAGAAGACATCTCCCCACTCTCCAAGATTTTCTGTAACACTTCCCTTCAATCTCCCATGATCTCTCCCATGATTCATTTCATATATGCAAATGTTCCAACTGAAATATGTTACCAACGTTCCATTTCATATATGTGTCTATATATATATATACACACACACAATTCACTCTTACTCCCAGAACACAGAAAAGATTACAGCAGAAATACTCACATATACAACACACAATTAGGAAGCATCAAAGAACCTATAAATTACACCTTCACAGCATTGAATTTCCAACAAACAATTTCCCTACTCATAGCAAGAAAACAGACTCAACATTCTGCAAAACTCTCTTAATTCACAGCACTCTACCCATTTGAACATACACAATCCTACAATTACATATACCCAGAAGTTCTACAATCAGGTATACCTGTATACCCCGAATACATACACACGCACACATATGGAGGCAACCACTACTGCCAACTTCTATCTTCCGAATCAAAGAATTTCGATCAACCATCGCTGCTCATAATCAAGCCAACTCCAACCCGTTCTTCCATCTATCAGCCACAGCCACTCCCGGCTGCACACTACCGTAACCGCCGGTCGCCAACCACCACCACCACTACTCCTTCAGCCCAAAACATAACCCCAAAACAGAAATCGATAGCCGAGAAGCCATCAAAACTTTCCTTGAACACGATTCGTCTCTGTTGAAGCTTCGAACCCGCGACACCTTCTCTTTTCGTGAACGCCGCACCCTTTCTGCCACCATCGCAAACCATCATCCACCGAAAATTCTATTTCTAGCCCGAATCCTCAAACCTAAACCTCCATTTGTGAATCCAAACTCACTCTCGACAGTGACCTCCTCGGTCGCCTTAAACCATGAATACCCAAACCCATTGCCTCTGAACCCTCTTGCTCTCGCCTTGCTTCTCGAACCCATGTCACCTCTTTATCTTTCACAAACCAAACTCCTCGAATCTGAATCGAGCTCCATCGTCATCGCCTCTGGTTCACTGTTCCCTCAACCGAAGTTGGGGGAAATTTGAATTTAGAGTGAGGGATTTTGATGTTTTAATTAATCTGATTTTGCCCTCCAAGTCTTGTCCTATGTTATTTCAGTCCCTCATGTTAAGTTTGAGCCTATTTCAGTCCCTAGATTCATTCCCTGCATAAATGCGTCTCAAATCTTTGTTTCTGGATGATTCCAGTCCCTATAGTTTCATTGGTATTTAAGTTTACCCAAACTTTTTAGTCCAGTCTATTTTAGTCCTTCATGTTTTGAAAAACTCCATTCTAGTCCTAAGAGTTTTGAAAATTGGTGTTTTAACCCAAACCTTTCAAAGTTAGTTCATTTCACCCTAAATTTCAAAGTTTACAATCTAGTCCCATACTTTTATTTAATTTTAGATATTTTCAAAATTGCTAACGTTAATTATTTATTTGTTTAGATGAGGAGCATAACTTGACACATGACAAATTTGCCCTTATAGCTCAAACTTGAAAAGAAAAACGCATTGAGGTAGATTCTATATTCAAAGTTATTTTCAAAGTTATGTGCGCACATTTATTAAAAGTATGATGCAATTAGATATTACGTGTTTATGCATGTGCTATGTGATTTATGGATATGAAAATATACGCATAATTTAGCTCACCTTAATCGGGAGCTTACAGGCTTAGCTCGCCATTCTGGCCAGCCCATAGACATAGATAATTAGTGTGTATGAAATGGCAAGCCCATATATTTAATTGCATGTGTACATGTGTTTAAATTATATAATATGTATTGTATGTTTTAAAGATAGTGCACAGGAATCTACTGAGCGTTCGAAACACTCACCCCCTTATTTCAAAATATTTCTAGTCCTAGAACTCGCAGCGACAAGGCCGGGGATTGCAATTGAAAGAAAAAAAGTGAATTGTTTAATTGCTAAAGTTTTCTTCCTTTGGAATAATTATTGACAATGTTGTTATTTCAAAGTTTGAATATTTTGTTATTAATGACAATGTTTTCATTTGAAATTGCTTATGAAATATTATCATATTATTCAAATAATATAATAATAGAAAAGAAATAAAAAAGAATTTTAGTAGCATCTGAGTGCTTAGAACTCAGAGAGTTACAATTTGCTATCAAGGCGAGGTCTAGATTTCTGTAGACTCCCTTAAAGAATATTTTGAATAGAAATTGACCATTTATTTTCTTAATTGCCACTCGTTGTCGTTCGCGCAGACAACTCCAGGTAAAGTTAGTTGTTTTCAAAGAATTATTTGGATACGATTTTGCAAGTTATATGCCTCTTTTGTATCTGCTGGAAATTTATATATGCATTTAGGAAAGGAAAGTTATATGATATAGATTGGTGGATACCACGGAAAAGTTGCAAGTATCTATCGTATCCTAATAAAGAAAGATAAGTTTTGTTATAGTTTGAGTTGGCTATGGGCATAATATGAGCATAACATGAATTTTAAGAAAGACGTGACCAATTTAAAGACAAAGCAAATTTCTTTTAAGTCTTTGAAATATGGCTAAAAGTTATTAAAGACCCTAACTAACTGGATCTTGCATAACGTGTGCTCTTCCGATCTGTAGCAAATAATGGAAATGGACAAGCCGATGCAGCTAGGTTAGCATATGAGAACTTCATAGCTGACCCTAACTGGACTAAAAGCAAGCATGTGAGTCGTGTACGTGCAGCTCGTACTCGAGCCTAAACTTTGGATATTAGACAACCACAACTCGGTTCATCAGACATCTGATAGAAACAGTTGATGAAGAAGAGGAGACTAAAGCTACGAATATCCATTTTCATCTCCACATGGCTCGAAGTGGGGACATAAGCTTTCACCTCTTCTGCGAGGTGCTTTTAGCGCATTGAGGAATGTATGCGTAGTATAGAGCCGTAGCCCTCCCCGCGCCTACATCTATACCTGAGCCAGAGGATGATCTGAAAGAGGATCCAGAGAAAGATATGGAGTAAGATCCAAATAAAGATCCAGAGGAGGAGATTCTCGAGAAGATTCCTATAGATATTCCCAAGGAGATTCTTCTAGAGATTCCAGATGGGATTCCTGACGAAGAATCGGATGAGGAGTTGGAAAAGGATGAGGAAGTAGGGATTTTAGATCGGAAGAGCACACGAAATCATGCCTTACTTGAGAAGACATACACCCTCCGCTCAAGAAGTTCAGGGCGTCAAGCAGTTGGGTTAGCGATGGTGATGACTAGAGATGGGAGAGCGCTTAGAATAGTTGTCATTGTCCATATTGTACATGCCTTCATTTCAAGGCTATTCGTTTAAATTGTTTGAGCACTCGATGCTTCTTGATGTACTCATCTCAAAGGATTTTTGATAAATAATAATAAATAAAGAATTTGTATTCCTTGAGTTGGTCCTCATTATCTCCAAGTTGTATTGGAATATATACATTTCAAGTTATTACAACATATATCTTTGTTTTGTAAGGAAATGGCGTGCCAAACACAAACCGACGTGCTCAGATAACTTATCAAGGTCGTGCAAGGTATAGGGCAGGCCCCAGCTCTAGCACCGGCACTAGTAGCACCTCCAGCTACCCCCGCGGTGCCATTCATCGTGTAGTTCTGTAGGCACCATCTGCTGACATTTGATAGTGAGGGTAGGCCACTGGCTGTGGATGAGTAGATCCGCACTATGGAGAAACTTTTCCGCCACATCTTATACCCCGAAAATCAAAAAGTATTGTGTGCAGAATTCAAGTTAGGCAGTGGGATTGGACATTGGTGAGAGTCAGCCTCCTATACCAGGACTGATGAAAAGGAACATGACTTGGGCTTGGTTCAAAACTGAGATAACGAACAAGTACTTCCTCCAGGCCCTCCGTGATCATAAGAAGGTGGAGGTTTTGCAACTGATGAAGGGGGACATAGACATCACAACTTATGATAGAAAATTTGAAGAACTATCTCGCTTCGCCCCACACCTAGTGAGCACCAAGCATATGAAGGCCCAGCTCTTTGAAAGAGGGCTGCGACCTGAGATCCAACAGATCGTTAGTGCCTTTGATCTCTCCACCTATGGTGAGGTTGTGAAAAAGGCTCTGAGGGTTGCCTGCTAGGGAATGAAGGTTGGGGCCAGAGATCGGAAGAGCACACGAAGAGAAAGTGGTCCAACTAGGGTAGGAATAGAAGCTACAGATTGGGACAGCACAAAAGGTAGAACACACAGTCAAGTAGTGGCTAGAAGAGTGTTATACACCTACAATGCTAGAAATACAAGAAGCACCACTTCGGTGAGTACAAGATGGGGCAAAACATCTACTATCGCTGTGGCCAGCCGAGCCACTTCTCCTATGACTGCAATAATGGTGGGCCAAGAAAGGGCACAGATCAAGTGAAAGAAATGGAAGGCCACGGTCTTTGCCATAACCCACGAGGATGCCGTGGATAAAGCATATGCGTTGGCAAGTATTTTATCTATCTTTGGCACTACCGTATATGTCTTGATTGACTCTAGTACTACGCATTCATTTATATCTATTGCATGCCTAGTTAGACAAAACATGGTGGGGGAGAAAACTGGTAGCGTACTTGAGGTTAGTATGCCATCAGGAAGCCTGATTGATACATAAGAGATAGCTAGGGCGGTACAGATAGACTGTGACAACATGATAATTAAGGCTAATTTAAATGTGATTAATATGAAAGACTTCGACATAATTTTGGGAATGGATTTGGTTAAGCATTAACCGGGTTACCATAATTGGTCACAAAAAAGTAGTCTTTAGAAAGAATAGAGATGAGGAGTTTAAGTTTTACTAGTAAAAAATTAAGGTACTACCCCACCTTATCTCAGCCCTTCAAGCGAGGAAGCTATTAGCAAAGGCGGACTGTCAGGGGTATTGAAGATATATCCTTGGACAGTGTACCAGTGGCACAAGAGTACCCCAATATATTTCCTGAGGATCTACTGACAAAAGTGGAATTTACCATCGACCTGGTACCAGTAGCCACTCCTGCCTCCAAAGCTCCTTATCGGATGGCATCGAAGGAGCTGTAGGAGTTAAAAGTTCAAATAGAGGAGCTTTTAAAGAAGGGCTTTATCAGGATAATTGTATCTCCCTAGAGAGCACTGGTCCTGTTCGTGAAGAAGAAGGATGGAATTATGAGAATGTGTATTGACTATTGCGAACCGAATAAGTTGACGATTAAGAACAAATACCCACTCTCGAGAATTGAGGATTTATTTGTTCAGCTAAAGGGAGCAACTATCTTTTCTAAGACCAACTTGAGGTCAGGTTATTACCAACTGAAGATCAAGTAAGTAGATATACATAAAACGGCATTCAGAACCCATTATGGGCATTATGAATTTACTGTAATGCCCTTCTGTCTGACGAATACCCCTTCGGTATTTATGGGCTTGAGGAACAGGGTGTTCCACGAGTATTTGGATAAGTTTGTTATCATGTTCATCGATGACATTCTAAATTACTCAAGGAGCTCGGAACAACACATCGAACATTTAAAGGCCACATTGGAAACTTTGTGAAGGGAAAGATTGTACGCCAAATTCAATAAGTGCGAATTTTGGCTAGATCGTGTTGGGTTCTTAGACCACGTAGTGATAGCCAGAGGGATTGAAGTAGACCCTGCTAAAGTTGAGGCTGTTATAATTGGTCTCCACCTACCAACTCCGCTAAAGTGAGAAGCTTTCTAGGTTTGGCCGGATATTATCAGCGATTCATAGAAGGTTTCTCCAAGATATTGGGTCCAATAACACGGCTCACCCAAAAGGGCAAGAAGTTCATTTAGATGGATAAATGCAAACAGAGTTTCCGGGAGCTAAAGAAGAGATTGGTTTCGGCACCAGTGTTGACGATACCAGACGGCTCCAACGGGTTTGTAATCTACAGTGACGCATCAAAACTAGGGTTAGGTTGCATTTTGATGCAGAAGGGTACAGTAATTTCCTATGCGTCAAGGCAGTTGAAACCCTATAAGCAGAATTATCTGACCCATGATCTCGAATTCGCCGCTGCAGTGTACGCTTTAAAGATCTGGTGTCACTACTTATACAAGAGTAAATGGGAGATCTATGCCAGCCATAAGAGCCTCAAATACTTCTTTTGGAGTTAAACATAAGGCAAATAATATGGTTGGAGCTGAATCAAGGATTTGACTGTGACATCCTTTACTATTTGGGTAAGGCTAACGTAGTCACACATGCCTTGAGCCGAAAGAACATTGGTCAGTTTTTCAGCACTCAGTACAGTCCAAGACTGTTTAATTAAGGATTCTGAGAATTTGAGATTGAAGTAGTCACACCACAAAAACAGCAATCAGCAATGATCGCCAATTTGATGGTCAAACCGGATTAAAGGGATAGAACCATTGTGGCACAGAAGGACGATACATTTCTGGAAATGATGAGAGCTGGGGTCCGGTTAAATTTCGTTGTAACCTATAACAATCAGGTTAAATTTTGTTGTAAATTTTATACACTTTAACTATAACAATCAAACTAAATTATTTTGTAAATTATAGTTACCTTAAAATGGCAAGAAAAAATTACATTATTATTTGTTTGGTGTTAAAAATAAATTATTTCTTAGTGGGTAACGTAACTTTATAAAATTTCACCATACAAAAAAATTATAAAATTTTATATTATTTATTTTTTAAAACTAATTTGATATGTATTCTTCTCGTGCAATGCACTGGTGAGTATCTAGTAAATAAATAACTAAACGATCAAATTCGAGCTTTACCACAGGAGTTACCAACAAATCAACTAAAAAAAACCAAAATATCCCCACTTAAAAAATTTAGGCAGGAAAATTGCAGTCAGAGTTTACCGCAACACCTATCATTTTATTTATATGTAGATTCATTATTATAAAATTTTTTTTACCTATTTTATTCACATGATTTGTGCCTGTTTATGTGTGGACATCTAATATTTGAAGTTTTTATATGTTATATTGATCCCAATTAATTTATCCATGTATCATGCGAGTCAATAGGGAATGTTTAAACCCCAACACCCAAAAAAAAAAAAAACAAGAAGAAGAAGAAGAAGAAGAAGAAGAAAATCTAGTTAGAATTAATTAAAAATAGAAAAATAAAAAAGTGGATATGAAAGGAGCCATTTTCCTCCTTCCGTGTGTTGTTAGTCACCACTTCAAATTTCTCACCAGAAAAAGTCACCCCCGTCAGCTCTCCCATGACCGCCGGCCACCGAAAGAAAATGTGGATACATATTGATTCGCATGAATACATAGTGCATACAGATAATTAAAAAAGAGATAGAGAGATCGGTCATCAGCAGCGTGTAATGATACATAGGAAAAGCGATGCTAACGCGATCGAATTTGGCCGAGCAACAAAGGGAATATCAAATTCAATCCAAACATGGTTGGGCTTCTGTCTCTTTCTTGTCATCCACCTCCAATATTACCTCCTCTCGGTATTTTCTTAATATTTTATTTAAGAATTTTACTTTTTGTTGTTTAGTTTTGTTTAGTCATTTCATCATCTTCTTGTTTTTCTCTATCTTGGTATTTACGAGATCTCAATTCTAATTTCTAGCGATATTTATGCTTAATTGTGAATTAAGCATAAACAAGTGGAGTATTGAATTGTTGGGGTCAAGAATTTCACTATGAAAACCGTTGATGTGTATTTTTACACGTAATTTGACAATTCCGACATACTTATCCAACCATTTGAGATCTACACGGGGCTATTTACTTGTCCATTAAGGAAAGTATGGGGCTGTATCTCATTCTAAGAATCATGATGTGAATAGTTACCCCTCTTGTACTTCAAATTGCGAGAAAAGCTATCTAATTCCATGAATCACTCAGTTGAATAACCATTCAAAAACTGTGTTGCACCATTTACTCGTCCATTAATGACAGAACTGGCCATATATCTTCTGACGAATAATTTTATGATTTGTTATGAGTATTGTACATCTAATACCGCGAAAACCTATGAAAGTCCTTGAATCATTCCGTCGTACTCTTGTAAATATTAGAAAACTAGATGAGGCTATTTACTTGACCTTCATATATAGAAAAGGGCAGTATCTCTTTCAAAGAATCATTCCGTGGATAGTTATGAGTCTCGTTCTTCAATTAGCTAGAGAAACTATCTGATGCCAAGATTCAATCCGATATACTCATCTAACGATTCGACCTCTAAATGAGCCTATTTACTTGTCCATCAAGAAAGGGACGGGGCTGTAACTCTTTCAAGGAATAATTGCGTGAATAATTACCCTTCTTGTACTTCAAATAGAGTCATGACGTGAATAGTTTACCTCTCTTGTACTTCAAATAGCGAGAAAAGCTATCTAATTCCATGTATCGTTCCGTTGAATAACCATTCAAAAACGATGTGGTACTATTTACTTGTCCATTAATGATATAACTTGCCATATATCTTTTAACGAATTATTTTATGATTTGTTATGAGTATTGTACACCTGATACCGTGAAAACCGATCAAAGTCCTTTAATCATTTCATCGTACTTGTGTAAATATTAGAAAACTAGATGAGGCTATTTACCTTACCTTCATAGAGAGAAAGGGGTAGTATCTCTTTTAAAGAATCATTCCGTGGATAGTTACGAGTCTTGTTCTTCAAATAGCTAGAGAAACTATCTAAGGCCAAGATTCAATCCAATGTACTCATCTAACCGTTCGACAACTACACGAGCCTATTTACTTGTCCATCAAGGAGGGAACGGGGTTGTATCTCTTTCAAGGAATAATTACGTGAATTGTTACCCGTCTTGTGCTTCAAATAGCGTGAAACACTATCTCACTCCGTGAACGATTCTGTTGAATAACCATTAAAAGACTATGCAGTACTATTTAACTGTCCGTTAATGATAGAACTGGCCATATATCTTTTAACGAACCATTTTCTGATTTGCTACAAGTATTGTACATCTAATAGCGCGAAAATCTATCAAACTCCTTGAATCATTCCATTGTACTCATCTAAACATTAAAAAATTAGCTGAGGCTATTTACTTGTCCTTCAAAGATAGAATAGGGCAGTATCTCTTTAAACGGATCATTCTATGGATAGTTACGAGTCTCGTGTTTCAAGTTGCTAGATAAACTATCTAAGGCCAAGATTCATTTCGACGCAGACATCTTACGATTCTAGAACTACGTGGGGCTATTTACTTGTCCATTAAGGAAAGTACAGAGCTGTATCTCTTTCAAGGAATCATTCAGTGAATATTTACCCGTCATGTACATCAAATGGTGAGGAAAGCTATCATACTCTGTGAATCATTTCATTGAAGAGACATTAAAAAATGACGTGGTACTATTTGCTTGTCCATTAACCAGAGCAGGGGCCATATATCTTTTAACAAATCATTTTATGATTGGTTGCGAGTATTGTACATCAAATAGCGTGAAAACCGATCAAAGTGCTTGAATCAATCCGTTGCACTAGTCTAAATATTGGAACACTAGATGAGGCTATTTATTTGTCCTTCATAAATAGAACGGGCCAGTATCCCTTTTAATGAATCATTCTCTGGATAGTTACGATTCTTGGGCTTCAAATTGCTTCATAAACTATCTAAGGCCGGGATTCATTCCGACGTACTCATCCAACCATTCAAAAACTACACTGAGCTATTTACTTGTCCATTAAGGAAAGTACAGAGTTGTATCTCTTTCAAAGAATCATCATATGAATAGTTATCCATCTTGTACTTCAGATAGCGAGAAAAGCTATCTAAGTCCTTGAATCATTCAGCTGAATAACCATTAAAAAACTGTGTGGTACTATTTACTTGTCCATTAAAGATAGAACTTGCCATATATCTTTTAACGAATCATTTAATGATTTGTTATGAATATTGTACATCTAATATTGTGAAAACCGATCAAAGTCCTTGAATTATTCCGTCGTACTCGTATAAATATTAGAACACTAGATGAGACTATTTACTTGACCTTCGTCGATAGAAAGGGGAAGTATCTCTTTTAAAGAATCATTCTGTGGATAGTTACGAGTCTCGTTCTTCAAATAGCTAGATAAACTATCTAAGGCCAAGATTCAATCCGATGTACCCATCAAGCCATTCGACAACTACACGAGCCTATTTACTTGTCCATTAGGGAAAGAACGGGGCGGTATCTCTTTCAAGGAATCATTGCACGAATAGTTACCCGTCTTTACTTCAAATAGCGTGAAACGCTATCTAACTCCCTGAACCATTCCGCTGAATAACCATTAAAAGACTATGTGGTACTATTTACTTGTCCATTAATGATAGAACCGGCCATATATCTTTTAACGAACCATTTTTTGACTTGTTACAAGTATTACACATCAAATAGTACGAAAACCTATCAAAATCCTCGAATCATTCTGTTGTACTTGTCTAAATATTAAAAAACTATAGGAGGCTATTTACTTAACCTTCATAGATAGAACAGTGCAGTATCTCTTTAAATGAATCATTCTATGGATAGTTACGAGTCTGGTGCTTCAAATAGCTAGATAAATTATCTAAGGCCGAGATTAATTCTGATGCAGACATCTAACCATTCTAAAACTATACGGGGCTATTTACTTGTCCATTAAAGAAAGTACGGGGCTGTATCTCTTTCAAGGAATCATTTTGTGAATATTTACCCGTCATGTACATCGAACGCCTAGGAAAGCTATCATGCTCTATGAATCATTCTATTGAAGTGACATAAAAAAACTACGCGGTACTATTTACTTGTCCATTAACGATAGGAGGGGCCATATATCTTTTAATGAATAATTTTATGATATGTTACGAGGATTGTACATCAAATAGCGTGAAAACCTATCAACATCCTCGAATCATTCCGTTGTACTAGTCTATATATTGGAAAACTAGATGAGGCTATTTACTTGTCCTTCATAGATAGAACGTGGCAATATCACTTTTAACTAATCATTCTCTGGATTGTTATGAGTCTTATGCTTGAAATTGCAAGATAAACTATCTAAGACCGAGATCCATTCATATTTACTCATCTAACCATTGGAAAACTACACAGGCTATTTAATTGTCCATTAAAGAAAGTACGGGGCAATATCTCTTTCAAAGAATCATGCCGTGAACATTTACCCGTCTTGTACGTCAAATAGCGAGAAAAGCTATCTAACTCCATGAATCATTCCGTTGAATAACCATTAAAAAACTGCGTGGTACTATTTACTTGTCCATTAATGATAGAACTAACCATATATCTTTTAACAAATCATTTTTTGATTTTTTACTTGTATTGTGCATCTAATACCATGAAAACTGATCAAAGTCCATGAATCATTTCGTTGTACTCCTGTAAATATTAGAAAACTAGATGAGGCTATTTACTTGTCCTTGGTAGATAGAATGGGGAAGTATCTCTTTTAAAGAATCGTTCTGTGGATAGTTATGAGTCTTGTTCTTCAACTAGCTAGATAAACTGTCTAAGGGCAATGCTCAATCTGATTGACTCATCTAACCAGTTGAAAACTACACGAGCCTATTTACTTGTCCCTCAAACATAGAACGGGGCTGTATGTCTTTCAAGGAATCATTGCGTGAATAGTTACCCGTCTTGTACTTCAAATAGGATGAAACGATATCTAACTCCGTGAATCATTCCGTTGAATAATCATTAAAAGACTTCGTGGTACTATTTACTTCTCGATTAATGATAGAACCGGCCTTATATCTTTTAGCAAATCATTTTATGATTTGTTACACGTATTGTACATTAAATAGCGCGAAAACCTATCAAAGTTGTTGAATTATTCCGTTTTACTCGTCTAAATATTAGAAAACTAGAAAAGGGTATTTACTTGTCCTTCATAGAAAGAACGGGGCGGCATCTCTTTTAATGAATCATTCCATGGATAGCTATGAGTCTCGTGCTTCATGCAGCAAGAGGAACTGTCTAAGGGCATGTCCAACCATGAGCACTGGTTCTCCTCCAACCGTGCGCCAAAAGCGAACGGAATTTTGGAGGCTTCTACAGTGGTGTGCCATATTTGGCGCCCCGCTGTAGATATACAGGTGGGAAATGGCATTTCACTTTTTTTTTTTAAAAGTTTTTGTTTATTATATTTAGCTATTTCCTTTGATGTTTTTTCGTTTTTTTTTCATTTTCACGTCAATTTTTTTAAGTGTTTTGCGTTGGTTTCATCATTTTAATTTAGTATTATTTCAAAACCATTATTATTTATTTAGTCTAAATTATTTTTCCTAATCCAGTTCTTGTCAACGTATTATTTTTTATAAAACGAAAGAAATTAATTTGTGATATCATAAACACAAAGAAGATATATTAGATAAAACATTACTAGTACAATGGAAGCAGCCTATAACATTGTAGCACACAACAATATCAAAAAATAAACAACACACAAACTACACACCGGATAAACAACATACAAACTACACATTGAAAAATAAACAACCACAAACTACATATTGTGTAACTTTTATTTTTGAGTTCATCTTGTGATCTAGTGTCTAAATGAATGTATTACTTGCATGCAAGTCATATAAAATATTTCTTTAATTGTGTTCAGTTATTAATATTATGTGTAATTATTTATTTTTTATAATATGATACTAGTTGGATTTTAAAGAAAAATAGAAAAAATGGTTATAGAGAATATATAGAGTATGTGGGTTGGAGAGGTTTATTAAAATAGAAGTTGATGTACTATATTTTAGAGTACTGGTGCTGTAAAATAGAGTACAAGGGTTGAAGATGGCCTAACGCTGAGATTCATTCAGATGCATCATCTAACCATTATCAAACTATATGGGGCTATTTACTTTTCTTCATAGATAGAACGGGGCAGTATCTCTGTTCACGAATCATTCTGTAGATAGTTACGAGTCTCGTGTTTCAAGTAGCTAGATGAACTATTGAAGGCCGAGATTCGTTCTAACGTAGTCATCTAACGATTAGAAAACTACATGGGGTTATTTGCTTGTCCATTAAGGAAAGAACGGGGCTGCATCTCGTTCAAAGAATCATTCCATGAATAGTTACCCGTCACGTATATCAAATAGGGAAAAAAGCTGACATACTCTATGAATCGTTCCATTGAATAAACATTAAAAAACCATGTGGTACTATTTACGTGTCCATTAATGATAGGAGGACCATACATCTTTTACCGATCTATTTTATGATTTGTTACAAGTATTGTGCATCAAACAGTGCAGAAACCTACCAAAGTCCTTGAATCATTCCTTTGCACTCGTCTAGAAAACTAGATGAGGCTATTTACTTGTCCTTCATAGATAGAATGGGGCAATATCCCTTTTAACGAATCATTCTCTGGATAGCTACGAGTCTTGTGCTTCAAATTGCCAGATAAACTATCTACGACTGAGATTCATTCTGACATGCTCATCTAACCTATAGAAAACTACATGGAGCTATTCAATTGTCCACTGAGGAAAGTACGGTGATGTATCTCTTTCAAGGAATCATGACGTGAATAGTTACCCATCTTGCACTTCAAATAGCGAGAAAAGCTATCTAACTCCATGAATCATTCCATTGAATAACCATTAAAAAACTACGTGGTACTATGTACTTGTCCATTAAGGATAGAACTTGCCATATATCTTTTAACGAATCATTTTATGATTTGTTATAGGAATTGTACATCTAATACTGCGAAAACCGATCAAAGTCCTTGAATCATTCCGTCGTACTCATGTAAATATTTGAAAACTTGATGGGGCTATTTACCTGACCTTCATAGATAGAACAGGGCAACATCTCTTTTAAAGCATCATTCTGTGGATAGTTACGAGTCTCATACTTCAAATACCTAGATAAACTATCTAAGGCCAAGATTCAATCCAATGTACTCATCTAACCATTTGACAACTACACGAGCCTATTTACTTGTTCATCAAGGTAAGAACGAGGCAGTATCTCTTTCAAGGAATCATTGCGCGAATAGTTACCCGTCTTGTACTTCAAAGAGCGTGAAACACTATCGAACTTCATGAACCATTCTGCTGAATAACCATTGAAAGACTACGTGGTACTATTTACTTGTCCATTAATGATAGAACCGGCCATATATCTTTTAACGAACCATTTTATGATTTGTTGCAAGTATTGTACATCAAATAGCGCGAAAACCTATCAAAGTCCTTGAATCATTCCGTTGTACTCGTCTAAAAATTAGAAAACTAGGTGAGGCTATTTACTTGTCCTTCATAGATAGAACGGGGCAGTATCTCTTTAAACGAATCATTCTATGGATAGTTGCGAGTCTCGTGCTTCAAGTAGTTAGATAAACTATCTAAGGTCGAGATTCATTACGATGCAGTCATCTAACCATTATAAAACTACACGGGGCTATTTGCTTGTCCATTAAGGAAAGTACGGGGCTGTATCTCTTTCAAGGAATCATTTCGCGAATATTTACCAGTGATGTACATCAAACGGCAAGAAAAGCTATCATAGTCTATGAATCGTTCCATTGAAGAAACATTAAAAAACTATGTGGTACTATATACTTGTCCATTAACGATAGGAGGGTCATATATCTTTTAACGAATAATTTTATGATTTGTTATGAGTATTGTACATCAAATAGCATGATAACCTATCAAAGTGCTCGAATCATTCCGTTGCCCTCGTCTAAATATTGGAAAACTAGATTAGGAGATTTACTTGTCCTTCATAGATAGAACGGGGCAGTATCCCTTTTAACAAATCATTCTCTGAATAGTTACAAGTCTTGTGCTTCAAATTGCTTTATAAACAATCTAAGGCCGGGATTCATTCTGACATACTCATCCAATCATTTAAAAACTACACGGGGCTATTTACTTGTCCATTAAGGAAAGTACGGGACTATATCTCTTTCAAAGCATCATGATGTGAATAGTTACCCCTCTTGTACTTCAAATAGCAAGAAAAGCTGCCTAATTCCACGAATCATTTAGTTGAGTAACCATTCAAAAACTGTGTTTACCATTTACTTGTCTATTAATGATAGGACTAGCCATATATCTTTTAACGAATCATTTTATGATTTGTTACGAGTATTGTACATCTAATACCTCAAAAACCAATGAAAGTCCTTGAATCATTCCATCGTACTCGTGTAAATATTAGAAAACTAGATGAGGCTTTTTACCTGACCTTCATCTATAGAAAGGGGCTATATCTCTTTTAAAGAATCATTCCGTGGATAGTAACAAGTCTCATCTTTCAAATAGTTGGAGAAACTATCTAAGGCCAAGATTCAATCCGATGTACTCATCTAACCATCGACCACTACCCGAGCCTATTTACTTGTCCATCAAGAAAGGAACGGGGATGTATCTCTTTCAAGGAATAATTGAGCAAATAATTACCCGTCTTTTACTTCAAATAGCGTGAAACGCTATCCCACTCCGTGAACTAGTCTGTTGAATAACCATTAAAAGACTGCGTGGTACTACTTACTTGTCCATTAATGATAGAACTGGCCATATATCTTTTAACGAACCATTTTATAAGTCATTTTATGATTTGATACAAGTTTTGTACATTAAATAGCGCAAAAACCTATCAAAGTCCTTGAATTGTTCCGTTGTACTCGTCTAAATATTAGAAAACTAGATGAGGCTAATTGTCCTTCATAGATAGAATGGGGCATTATCTCTTTAAATGAATCATTCCGTGGATAGTTACGAGTCTCTGCTTCAAGTGGCTAGATGAACTATCTAAGGCTGAGATTCATTCCGATGCAGTCATCAAATTATTAGAAAACTACACGAGGCTATTTGCTTGTCAATTAAAGAAAGTACGGGGCTGTATAACTTTCAAGGAATCATTTTGTGAATATTTACCAATCATGTACATCAAATTGCGAGAAAAGGTTCGTACTCTGTGAATCGTTCCATTGAATAAACATTAAAAAATATGCGGTACTATTAGTTTTCCATTAACGATAGGAGGCGCCATATATCTTTTAACGAATCATTCTATTATTTGTTATGAGTATTATACATCAATTAGCGTGAAAACCAATCAAAGTCCATGAATCATTCTCTAGATAGTTACGAGTCTTGTACTTCAAATAGCGAGAAAAGCTAACTCGACGAATCATTCCTTTGAATAACCATTAAAAAACTGTGTGGTACTATTTACTTGTCCATTAATGATAGAACAGGCTATATATCTTTTAACGAATCATTTTATGATTTGTTACGAGTATTGTACATCTAATACTATGAAAACCGATCAAAGTCCTTAAATCATTCCGTCGTACTCGTGTAAATATTAGAACACTTGATGAGGCTATTTACTTGACCTTCGTAGATAGAACGGGGCCGTATCTCTTTTAAAGAATCATTCCATGGATAGTTACGAGTCTCGTTCTTCAAATACCTAGATAAACTACCTAAGGCCAAGATTCAATCCAATGTACTCATCTAACCATTCGACAACTACACGAGACTATTTACTTGTTCATCAAGGTAAGAACGAGGCAGTATCTCTTTCAAGGAATCATTGCGCGAATAGTTACCCGTCTTGTACTTCAAAGAGCGTGAAACACTATCGAACTGCATGAACCATTCTGCTGAATAACCATTGAAAGACTACGTGGTACTATTTACTTGTCCATTAATGATAGAACCGGCCATATATCTTTCAACGAACCGTTTTATGATTTGTTACATGTACTGTACATCAAATAGCGTGAAAATCCATCAAAGTCCTTGAATCATTCCGTTGTACTCGTCTAAATATTAGAAAACTAGGTGAGGCTATGGACTTGTCCTTCATAGATAGAACGGGGCACTATCACTTTAAACGAATCATTCTATGGATAGTTACGAGTCTAGTGCTTCAAGTAGTTAGATAAACTATCTAAGGCCGAGATTCATTCCGATGCAGCCATCTAACCATTCTAAAACTACATGAGGCTACCTGCTTGTCCATCAAGGAAAGTACGGGGCTGTATCTCTCCCAAGGAATCATGCCGCGAATATTTACCCGTCATGTACATCAAATGGCAAGAAAAGCTATCACACTCTGTGAATCGTTCCATTGAAGAAGCATTAAAAAACTATGCGGTACTATTTACTTGTACAATAATGATAGGAGGTGCCATATATCTTTTAACAAATCATTTTATGATTTGTTGCGAGTATTGTACATTAGATAGCGCGAAAACCTATCAAAGTGCTTGAATCACTCCGTTGCACACGTCTAAATATTGGAAAACAAGATGAGACTATTTATCTGTCCTTCATAGATAGAACGGGACAGTATCCCTTTAACGATTCATTCTCTGGATAGTTACGAGTCTTGTGCTTCAAATTGCTTGATTAACTATCTAAGGCCGGGATTCATTCCTACATACTCATCCAACCATTCGAGAACTACACGGGGCTATTTACTTGTCCATTAAGGAAAGTACGGAGCTGTATCTCTTTCAAAGAATCATGGCATGAATCGTTACCCATCTTATACTTCAAATAGTGAGAAAAGCTGTCTAATTCCATGAATCATTTCGTTGAATAACCATTCAAAAATAGTGTGGTACCATTTACTTGTCCATTAATGATAGAACTTGCCATATATCTTTTAACGATCTATTTTATGATTTGTTATGAGTATCGTACATCTAATACTGTGAAAACCGATCAAAGTCCTTTAATCATTTTGTCGTACTCGTTTAAATATTAGAAAACTAGATGAGGCTATTTAACTTACCTTTGTAGAGAAAATGGGGCAGTATCTCTTTTAAAGAGATCGTTCCGTGGATAGTTACGAGTCTTGTTCTTCAAATAGCTAGAGAAACTATCTAAGGCCAAGATTCAATCCAATGTACTCGTCTAACCATTCGACCACTACATGAGCCTATTTACTTGTCCATCAAGGAGGGAACGGGGTTGTATCTCTTTCAAGGAATAATTACGCGAATTGTTACCCGTCTTATGCCTCAAATAGCGTGAAACACTATCTAACTCCGTGAACCATTCCGTTGAATGACCATTAAAAGACTGTGCGGTACTATTTAACTGTCCGTTAATGATAGAACTGGCCATATATCTTTTAACGAACCATTTTCTGATTTGCTACAAGTATTGTACATCTAATGCGCAAAAATCTATCAAACTCCTTGAATCATTCCATTGTACTCATCTAAACATTAAAAAATTAGATGAGGCTATTTACTTGTCCTTCAAAGATAGAATATGGCAGTATCTCTTTAAACGGATCATTCTATGGATAGTTACGAGTCTTGTGCTTCAAGTTGCTAGATAAACTATCTAAGGCCGAGATTCATTCTGACGCAGACATCTTATGATTCTAGAACTACGCGGGGCTATTTACTTGTCCATTAAGGAAAGTACGGGGCTGTATCTCTTTCAAGGAATCATTCCGTGAATATTTACCCGTCATGTACATCAAACGGCGAGGAAAGCTATCATACTCTATGAATCGTTTCATTGAAGAGACATTAAAAAACGACGTGGTACTATTTACTTGTTCATTAACGAGAGCAGGGGTCATATATCTTTTAACAAATCATTTTATGATTTGTTACGAGTATTGTACATCAAATAGCGTGAAAACCGATCAAAGTGCTTGAATCAATCCGTTTCACTAGTCTAAATATTGGAAGACTAGATGACGCTATTTATTTGTCCTTCATAAATGAACGGGCTAGTATCCCTTTTAATGAATCATTCTTTGGATAGTTACGAGTCTTGGGCTTCAAATTGCTTGATAAACTATCTAAGGCCGGGATTCATTCCGACATACTCATCCAACCATTCAAAAACTACACGGGGCTATTTACTTGTCCATTAAGGAAAGTACAGAGCTATATCTCTTTCAAAGAATCATCATATGAATAGTTATCCATCTTGTACTTCAGATAGCGAGAAAAGCTATCTAACTCCTTGAATCATTCAAACTGTGTGGTACTATTTACTTGTCCATTAATGATAGAACTTGCCATATATCTTTTAATGAATCATTTAATGATTTGTTATGAATATTGTACATCTAATACCGTGAAAACCGATCAAAGTCCTCGAATTATTCCGTCGTACTCGTATAAATATTAGAACACTAGATGAGCCTATTTACCTGACCTTTGTCGATAGAAAGGGGTAGTATCTCTTTTAAAGAATCATTCCGTGGATAGTTACGAGTCTCACTGGCCATATATCTTTTA
The DNA here is from genome assembly GCA_963692815.1 of Nyctanthes arbor-tristis. Classification (NCBI taxonomy): domain Eukaryota; kingdom Viridiplantae; phylum Streptophyta; class Magnoliopsida; order Lamiales; family Oleaceae; genus Nyctanthes; species Nyctanthes arbor-tristis. The sequence continues at coordinate 27,055 of CAVNYN010265720.1, read as the reverse complement.
ACGAACCATTTTATAAGTCATTTTATGATTTGATACAAGTTTTGTACATCAAATAGCGCAAAAACCTATCAAAGTCCTTGAATTGTTCCGTTGTACTCGTCTAAATATTAGAAAACTAGATGAGTCTACTTGTCCTTCATAGATAGAACGGGGCATTATCTCTTTAAATGAATCATTTTGTGGATAGTTACGAGTCTCTGCTTCAAGTAGCTAGATGAACTATCTAAGGCTGAGATTCATTCCGACACAGTCATCAAACTATTAGAAAACTATAGGGGCTATTTGCTTGTCAATTAAAGAAAGTACGGGGCTGTATAACTTTCAAGGAATTATTCTGTGAATATTTACCCATCATGTACATCAAATTACGAGAAAAGGTTCATACTCTGTGAATCGTTCCATTGAATAAACATTAAAAAATATGCGGTACTATTTACTTGTCCATTAACGATAGGGGGGGCCATATATCTTTTAACGAATCATTCTATTATTTGTTACGAGTATTATACATCAATTAGCTTGAAAACTAATCAAAGTCCTTGAATCATTCCGCGCGGTACTTGTTTAAATATTGGAAAACTAGTTCAGGCTATTTACTTGTCCTTCATAGATAGAACCGGGTAGTATCCCTTCCAATGAATCATTCTCTAGATAGTTACGAGTCTTGTACTTCAAATAGCGAGAAAAGCTATCTAATTCGATGAATCATTCCTTTGAATAACCATTTAAAAACTGTGTGGTACTATTTACTTGTCCATTAATGATAGAACTGGCCATATATCTTTTAACGAAACATTTTATGATTTGTTGCTTGTATCATACATCTAATACTGCGAAAACCGATCAAAGCCCTTGAATCATTCTATCGTACTCGTGTAAATATTAGAAAACTTGATGAGGCTATTTACCTGACCTTCGTAGATAGAAACGGGCAGTATCTCTTTTAAAGAATCATTCCCTGGATAGTTACAAGTCTCGTTTTTTAAATAGCTAGATAAACTATCTAAGGCCAAGATTTAATCCAATGTACTCATCTAACCATTCGGAAACTACACAAGCCTATTTACTTGTCTATCAAGGAAAAAACAGGGCTGTATCTCTTTCAAGGAATCATTGCGCGAGTAGTTACTCGTCCGGTACTTCAAATAGCGTGAAACGCTATATAACTCCATGAACCATTCCTTTGTATAACTATTAAAAAACTGCATGGTACTATTTACTTGTCCATTAATGATAGAACTGGCCATATATCTTTTAACAAACCATTTTATGATTTGTTACAAGTATTGTACATTAAATAGCGTGAAAACCTATCAAAGTCCTTGAATCATTCCGTTGTACTCGTCTATATACTTGAAAACTTGATGAGGCTATTTACTAGTCCTTCATTGATAGAACGGGGCAGTATCTCTTTGAACGACTCATTCCGTAGACAGTTACGAGTCTCATGCTTCAAGTAGCTCGATGAACTATCTAAGGCTGAGATTCATTCTAACACAGTCATGAAAACATTAGTAGACCACACAGGGCTATTTACATGTCCATCGAGGAAAGTACGGGGCTATATCTCTTTCGAGGGATCATTTCGTGAATATTTACCCGTCATGTACATCAAATGACGTGTAAAGCTATCATACTCTATGAATCGTTCCATTGAAGAGACATTAAAAAACTAAGCGGTGCTACTTACCAGTCTCGCACTTCAAGTAGCCAGATAAACTATCTAAGGCCAAGATTCATTCCGACGCAGACATCTAACCATGTTAGAACAACACTGAGCTATTACTTGTCCATTAAGGAAAGTACGGGGCTATATCTCTTTCAAGGAATCATTCCATGAATATTTACTCGTCATGTACATCAAACGGTGAGGAAAGCTATCATACTCTATGAATCGTTCCATTGAAGAGACATTAAAAAACTATGTGGTACTATTTACTTGTCCATTAATGAGAGGAGGGGCCATATATCTTTTAGTGAACCATTTTATGATTGGTTACGAGTATTGTACATCAAATAGCGTGAAAACCTATTGAAGTGCTTGAATCATTCCGTTGCACTCGTCTAAATATTGGAAAACTAGATGAGGCTATTTATTTGTCCTTCATAGAAAGAACGGGGTAGTATCCCTTTTAATAAATCATCCCATCGTACTTGTGTAAATATTAGAAAACGAGATGAGGCTATTTACCTGACCTTTGTAGATAGAACGGGGCAGTATCTCTCTTAAAGAATCATTTCGTGGATAGTTACGAGGCTCGTTCTTCAAATAGCTAGACAAACTATCCAAAGCCAGGATTCAATCCGATGTACTCATCTAACCATTCGACAACTACACGGGCCTATTCACTTGTCCATCAAGAAAAGAACGGGGCTGTATCTCTTTCAACAAATCATTGCACCAATAGTTACCCGTCTTGTACTTCAAATAGTGTGAAACGCTATCTAACTCCCTGAACCATCCACTAAATAACCATTAAAAGACTGCATGGTACTATTTACATGTCCATTAATGATAGAACCGGCCATATATCTTTTAACGAGCCATTTTATGATTTCTTATAAGTATTGGACATCAACTAGCGCGAAAACCTATCAAAGTCCTCGAATAATTCTGTTGTACTCATCTAAATATTCGAAAACTAGATGAGGCTATTTACTTGTCCTTCATAGGTAGAACAGTGCAGTATATCTTTAAACAAATCATTCTATGGATAGGTACGAGTCTTGTGCTTCAAGTAGCTAGACGGGCCTATTTACTAGTCCATTAAGGAAAGTACGGGGCTGTATCTCTTTCAAGGAATCATTCCGTGAATATTTGCCCATCATGTACGTCAAATGGCAAGGAAAGCTATCATACTCTTTGAATCATTCCATATATCTTTTAACAAATCATTTTATGATTTAATGCGAGTATTGTACATCAAACAATGCGAAAACCTATCAAAGTGCTTGAAGCATTCCGTTACACTCGTCTAAATATTGGAAAACTCGATGAGGCTATTTACATGTCCTTCATAGATAGAACGAGGCAGTATCTCTGGATAGTTTCGAGTCTTGTGCTTCAAATTGAGATCGCTAAACTATCTAAGGCCGCGATTCATTCTGACATACTCATCCAACCATTCGAAAACTACATGGGGCTATTTACTTATCCATTAAGGAATGTACGGGGCTGTATCTCTTTCAATGAATCATGACGTGAATAGTTACCCATCTTGCACTTCAAATAGTGAAAAAAGCTATCTAACTCCTTGAATCATTTAGTTGAATAACCATTAAAAACTATGTGGTACTATTTACCTGTCCATTAATGATAGAACTAGCCATATATCTTTTAACGAATCATTTTTTGATTTATTACGAGTGTTGTACATCTAATACCGTGAAAACCTATTAAAGTCCTTGAATCATTCCGTCATACTCGTGTAAATATTAGAAAACTAGATGAGGTTATTTACCTGACCTTTGTAGATAGAAAGAGGCAGTATCTCTTTTAAAGAATCATTTCGTGGATAGTTATGAGTCTCCTTCTTCAAATAGTTAGATAAACTATCTAAGGCCAAGATTCAATCCGATGGACTCATCTAACCATTCGACAACTACACGAGAATGTTTACTTGTCCATCAAGGAAGGAACGGGGCTGTATCTCTTTCAAGGAACAATTACGCGAATGGTTACCCGTCTTGCGCTTCAAATAGCATGAAACGCAATCTCACTCCATGAACCATTTTGTTGAATAACCATTAAAAGACTGCGTGGTGCTATTTACTTGTCCATTAATGATAGAACCGGCCATATATCTTTTAACAAACCATTTTATGATTTGTTACAAGTATTGTACATCAAATAGCACGTAAACCTATCAAAGTCCTTGAATCATTCTTACTCTATGAATCGTTCCTTTGAATAACATTAAAAAACTATGTTGCACTATTTACTCGTCCATTAAAGATCGGAGGGGCCACATATCTTTTAACAAATCATAAAAATGATTTGTTACGAGTATTGTACATCAATTAGCGTGAAAACCTATCAAAGTCCTTGAATCATTCCTTTGTACTCGTTAAAATATTGGGAAATTAGATGAGGCTATGTACTTTTCCTTCATAGTTAGAACATGGCAATATCCCTTTTAACCAATCATTCTCTAGATAGTTACAAGTCTTGTACTTCAAATAGCGAGAAAAGCTATCTAACTCCATGAATCATTCAGTTGAATAACCAGTAAAAAAAGCGTGGTACTATTTACTTGTCCATTAATGATAGAACTGGCCATATATCTTTTAACGAATCATTTTATGATTTGTTACAAGTATTATACATCTAATACTGCAAAAACCGATCAAATTCCTTGAATCATTCCATCGTACTCGTGTAAATATTAGAAAACTAGATGAGACTATTTACTTGACCTTTGTAGATAGAAAAGGGCAGTATCTCTTTTAAAGAATCATTCGGTGGATAGTAATGAATCTAGTTCTTCAAATAGCTAGAGAAACTATCTGAGGCCAAGATTCAATCTGATGTACTCATCTAACCGTTCGACCACTACACGAGCCTATTTACTTGTCCATCAAGGAAGGAACGAGGCTGTGTCTCTTTCAAGGAATAATTGCGCAAATTGTTACCCATCTTTTACTTCAAATACGCTATCTCACTCCGTGAACCATTCTGTTCAATAACCATTAAAAGACTGCGTGGTACTATTTACTTGTCCATTAATTATAGGACCGGCCATATATCTTTTAACAAACCATTTTATGATTTGTTACAAGTATTGTACATCAAATAGCGCGAAAACCTATCAAAGTCCTCGAATCATTCCCTTTGTACTCGTTTAAATATTGTCTTTCATAGATAGAACGGGTATTATCTCTTTAAATGAATCATTCCGTAGATAGTTACGAGTCTCATGCTTCAAATAGCAAGAAAGTTATCTAACTCCATGAATGATTCCATTGAATAACCATTAAAAAATTGTGTGGTACTATTTACTTGTCCGTTAATGATAGAACTGACCATATATCTTTTAACGAATCATTTTATGATTTGTTACAAGTATTGTACATCTAATACCGTGAAAACCAGTCAAAGTCCTTGAATCATTCCGTCGTACTCGTGTAAATATTAGAAAACTAGATGAGGCTATTTACCTGACCTTCATAGATAGAACGAGGCAGTATCTTTTTTAAAGAATCATTTCGTAGATAGTTACAAGTCTCGCTCTTCAAATATATAGATAAACTATCTAAGGCCAAGATTCAATCCAATGTATGCATCTAACCATTCGACAAGTACACGAGCCTATTTACTTCTCCATCAGCGAAAGAATGGGACTGTATCTCTTTCAAAGAATCATCGTGCGAATAGTTACCCATCTTGTACTTCAAATAGCGTGAAACGCTATCTAACACTGTGAGCCATTTCGTTGAATAACCATTAAAAGATTGCGTGGTACTATTTACTTGTCCATTAATGATAAAACCAGCCATGTATCTTTTAATAGCTGATTTATGATTTGTTACAAGTATTGAACATCAAATAGCGTGAAAACCTATCAATGTCCTTGAATCATTCCGTTGTACTCGTCTAAATATTAGAAAAATAGATGAGTCTATTTACTTGTTCTTCCTAGACAAAACATGGTAGTATCTCTTTAAATGAATCATTCTATGGATAATTATGATTCTCATGCTTCAAGCAGCTAGATCAACTAGCTAAGGCCGAGGTTCATTCCGATGCAATCATCTAACCATTCTAAAACTTCACGGGGCTATTTACATGTCCATTAAGGAAAGTACCGTACTGTATCTCTTTCAAGGAATCATTCCGTGAATATTTACCCGTCATGTACATCAAATGGTGAGAAAAGCTATCATACTCTATGAATCCTTCCATTGAATAAAAATTAAAAAACCACACGGTACTATTTACGTGTCCATTAATAATAGGAGGGGCCATATATCTTTTAATGAATAATTTTATGAATTGTTACGAGGATTGTACATCAAATAGAGTGAAAAGCTATCTTCGTTGCACTCGTCTATATATTGGAAAACTAGATGAGGCTATTTACTTGTCCTTTATAGATAGAACGGGGCAGTATCCCTTGGAATGAATCATTCTCTGGATAGTTACGAGTCTTATGCTTAAAATTGCTAGATAAACTATCTAAGACAGAGATTCGTTTCGATCTCTCATCTAACCATTAGAAAACTACACAGGGCTATTTGCTTGTCCATTAAGGAAAGTACGGGGCAATATCTCTTTGAAAGAATCATGGCGTGAATAATTACACCATCTTGTACTTCAAATAGCGAGAAAAGCTATCTAACTCCATGAATAATTCCGTTGAATAGCCATTAAAAAATTTTGTGGTACTGTTTACTTGTCCATTAATGATAGAACTTACCATATATCTTTTAACGAATCATTTTATGATTTGTTACGTGTATTGTGCATCTAATATCACAAAAACCGATCAAAGTCCATGAATCATTTCATTGTACTCGTGTAAATATTAGAAAACTAGATGAGGCTATTTACCTGTCCTTGGTAGATAGAAGGGGGAGTATCTGTTTTAAAGAATCGTTCTGTGGATAGTTATGCATCTCGTTCTTCAAATAGCTAGATAAACTGTCTAAGGGCAATATTCTATCTGTTTGACTCATTTAACCATTTGAAAACTACACGAGCCTATTTACTTGTCCCTCAAGGAAAGAACAGGGATGTATGTCTTTCAAGGAATCATTGCGCGAATAGTTACCCATCTTGTACTTCAACTAGCGAGAAACGCTATCTAATTCTGTGAGTCATTCCGTTGAATAATCATTAAATGACTACGTGGTACTATGTACTTGTCGATTAATGATAGAACCAGCCTTATATATTTTAACGAATTATTTTTTGATTTGTTACAAGTATTGTACATCAAATAGCATGAAAACCTATCAAAGTCCTTGAATCATTCCGTTTCACTCGTCTAAATATTAAAAAACTAGATAAGGCCATTTACTTGTCCTTCATAGATAGAACAGGGCGGCATCTCTTTTTACGAATTATTCTATGGATAGTTACGAGTCTCGTGCTTGAAGCAGCCAGATGAACTGTCTAAGGGCATCTCCAACCGTGAGCATAGATTCTCCTCCAACGTGCGCCAAAAGCGCAAAGTATTTTGGAGGCTTGTACAGTGGTACGCCATATTTGGCGCACCACTGTAGATATATAGGTGGGAAATGGCATTTCCCTTTTTTTTTAAGTTTTTGTTTATTATATTTAGCTATTTTCTTTGATGTTTTTTCTTTGTTTTTTTTTTTCATTTTCACGTCAATTTTTTTTTTTTAGTGTTTTGTGTTGGTTTCATCGTTTTAATTTAGTATTATTTCAAAACCATTATTATTTATTTAGTCCAAATTATTTTGCCTAATCCAGTTCTTGTCAATGAATTATTTTTTATAAAACGAAAGAAATTAATTTGCGATATCATAAACACAAAGAAGATATATTAGATAAAACATTACTAGTACAATGAAAGTAGACTATAACATTCTAGCACTAAACAATATCGAAAAATAAACAACACACAAACTACGCACCGGATAAACGACACACAAACTACACATTGAAAAAAAAAACAACACAGAAACTACATATTGTGTAACTTTTATTTTTGAGTTCATCTTGTGATCTAGTGTCTAAATGAATGTATTATTTGCATGCAAGTCGTACAAAATATTTCTTTAATTGTGTTCAGTTATTAATATTATGTGGAATTATTTATTTGTTATAATATGATACAAGTTGGATTTTAAAGAAAAATAGAAAAAATGGTTATAGAGCATGTGGGTTGGAGAAGTTTATTAAAATAGAAGTTGATGCATTGTATTTTAGAGTACTTGTACTGTAAAATAGAGTACTGGTACTGTGATGGCCTAAGGCCGAGATTCATTCGGACGCACCATCTAACCATTAGCAAACTATATGGGGCTATTTATTTTTCTTCATAGATAGAACGGGGCAGTATCTATTTTCATGAAACATTCCTTGGATAGTTACGAGTCTCGTGCTTCAAGTGCTAGATGAACTATCGACGACCGAGATTCATTCTGACGTAGTCATCTAATGATGAGAAAACTACATGGGGTTATTTGCTTGTCCATTAAGGAAAGAACGTGGCTGTATCTCGTTCAAGGAATCATTCCATGAATAGTTACCCGTCATGTACATTAAATAGGGAGAAAAGCTGACATTCCGTGAATCGTTCCATTGAATAAACATTAAAATACTATGTGGTACTACGTACGTGTTCATTAATGATAGGAGGGGCCATATATCATTTAGTGAATCTTTTTATGATTTGTTATGAGTATTGTGCATCAAATAGTGCAGAAACCTTGGACAAGTAAATCAACTCGAGTAGTTTTCAAATGGTTAGATGAGTACATTGGATTGAATCTTGGCCTTGGATAGTTTATCTAGCTATTTGAAGAACGAGACTTGTAATTATCCACGGAATGACTCTTTAAAAGAGATGTACAATACTCATAAGAAATCATAAAATGATTCGTTAAAAAATATATGGCCAGTTCTATCATTAATGGACAAGTAAATAGTGCCACAATATTTTTTAATGGTTATTCACGAGAATGGTTCATGAAGTTAGATACCTTTTCTCGCTATTTGAAGTATAGGATGGGTAACTATTCACGTCATGATTCTTTGAAAGAGATACAGCCCCGTACTTTCTATAATAGACAAGTAAATAGCCCCGTGTAGTTTTCTAATGGTTAGATGAGTATGTGGAAATGAATCTTGGCCTTAGATGGTTTATCTAGCAATTTGAAGCACAAGACTCATAACTATCCAGAGAATGAATTGTTAAAAGGGACACTGCCCCGTTCTATCTATGAAGGACAAAGTGAATAGCCTCATCTAGTTTTCCAAAATTTAGAAGGGTATAACGGAATGATTCAAGGACTTTGATAGGGTTTTGCGCTATCTAATGTCCAATACTCATAACAAATAATAAAATGATTCGTTAAAAGTTACATGGCCCCTCCTATCGTTAATGGAGAAATAAATAGTACCGCATAGTTTTTTAATGGTTATTCAACGGAACGATTCATAGAGTATGGTAGTTTTTCTCACTATTTGATGTACATGATGGGTAACTATTCACGAAATGATTCCTTGAAGAGATACATCCCTGTCTTAATGGACAAGTAAATAGCCCCCGTGTAGTTTTCTAATGGTTTGATGACTACGTCGGAATGAATCTAAGCCTTAGATGGTTCATCTAGCTACTTGAAGCACAAGACTCGTAACTATCCACGGAATGATTTGTGAAAAGGGATACTGCCCCGTTCTATCTATGAAGAAAAGTAAATAGCCCCATGTAGTTTTCTAATGGTTAGATGACTGCGTCAAAATGAATCTTGGCCTTAGGTAGTTTAATCTAGCTGCTTGAAGCATGAGACTCGTAACTATCTACGGAGTGATTCGTTTAAAGAGATAATGCACCGTTCTATCTATGAAGGATAAGTAAATTGCCTCAACTAGTTTTGTAATATTTAGAAGGGTATAATCGAATGATTCAAGGACTTTGATAGGTTTTCACTCTATTTGATGTACAATACCTATAACAAATCATAAAATGGTTATTTAAAAGATATATAGCCGGTTCTATCATTAATGGACAAGTAAATAGCACCACGCAGCCTTTTAATGGTTATTCAACAGAATGATTTATGGAGTTAGATAGCTTTTCTTGCAATTCGAAGTACAAGACATGTAACTATTTATGCAATGATTCCTTGAAAGAGATACAACCCCGTTCTTTCCTTAATAGACAAGTCAATAGGTTCATGTAGTTTTCTAATGGTTAGATGAGTGCATCGAAATGAATCTTGGCCTTAGATAGTTTATGTAGCTATTTGAAGTACGAGACTCATAACTATCCACGAAATGATTCTTTAAAAGAGATACTGTCCCGTTCTATCTATGAAGGGCAGGTAAATAGCCTCATCTAGTTTTCTAATATTCGTACAAGTGCAATGGAATGATTCAAGGACTTTGACCGATTTTCGCGGTGATGTATAATACTCATAACAAGTCATAAAATGATTCATTAAAAGATATATGGCCAGTTCTATCATTAATGGACAAGTAAATTGTACCACGCAGTTTTTTAATGGTTGTTCAATGGAATGATTCAGAGAGTTAGATAGCATTTCTCGATATTTGATGTACAAGACGAGTAAATATTCACATCATGATTCCTTGAATGAGATACAACAGATCGGAAGAGCACTTAATAGACAAGTAAATAGCCCCTCGTAGTTTTTTAATGGCTAGATGAGTATGTCAGAATGAATCCGGCCTTAGATAGTTTCTCTAGCAGTTTGAAGTACAAGACTTATAACTTCCAGAGAATGAGTCGTTAACAGGGATATTGCCTAGTTCTATCTATGAAGGACAAGTAAATAGCTTCATCTAGTTTTCCAATATTTAGACGAGGACAACGGAATGATTCACGGACTTTGATTGGTTTTTGAACTATTTGATGTTCAATACTCATGACAAATCATAAATGATTCGTTAAAAGTTACATGTCCCCACCTATCGTTAATGAACAAGTAAATAGTACCGCATAGTTTTTTAATGTTTATTCAATGGAACGATTCATAGAGTATGATAGCTTTGCTCGCTATTTGATGTACGATGATGGGTAACTATTCTTGGAATGATTCATTGAAAGAGATACTGCCCCGTTCCTTCCTTAATGGACAAGTAAATAGCCCCGTATAGTTTTCTAATAGTTAGATGACTACTTCGGAATGAATCTCAACCTTAGTTCATCTAGCCACTTGAAGCACGAGATCGTAACTATCTATAGAATGATTCGTTAAAAGAGATACTTCCCCATTCCATCTATGAAGGATAAGTAAATAGCTGTGTGTACTTTTGTAATGGTTAGACGACTGCGTCGAAATGAACCTCGGCCTTAGATAGTTTGTCTAGCTGCTTGAAGCACAAGACTCGTACATATCTACGAAATTATTCGTTAAAAGAGATGCTGCTCCATTCTATCTATGACGGACAAGTAAATAGCCTTATCTAGTTTCTTATATTCACATGAGTACAACGGAATGATTCAAGGACTTTGACGGTTTTCGCGGTATTGGATGTACAATACTCGCAACAAGTCATAAAATGATTCGTTAAAAGATATATGACCAATTCTATCATTAATGGAAAAGTAAATAGTACCACACAGTTTTTTAATGGTTATTCAACGGAATGATTCACAGAGTTAGATAGCTTTTCTAACTATTTGAAGTACAAGATGGGTAACTATTCACGCAATGATTCCTTGAAAGAGATATAGGCCCATTCTTTCCTCAACGGACAAGTAAATAGGCTCGTGTAGTTTTCAAAAGGTTAGATGAGTACATCGAATTGAATCTTGGCCTTAGATAGTTTATCTAGCTATTTGAAGCATGAGACGCATAACTATCCATGGAATGATTCTTTAAAAGAGATACTGCCCCATTCTATCTACAAAGGATAGGTAAATAGCTTCATCTAGTTTTCTAATATTTACGCAAGTACAACGGAATGATTTAGGGACTTTGATCGGTTTTTGCGGTATTAGATGTACAATACTCGTAACAAATCATAAAATGATTCGTTAAAAGATATATGGCCAGTTCTATCATTAATGGACAAGTAAATAGTACAACACAGTTTTTTAATGGTTATTCAACAGAATGATTCATGGAGTTAGTTCTCTTTTCTCGCTATTTGAAGTACAAGACGGGTAACTATTCACGTCATGATTCTTTGAAAGCGATATAGCCCTGTACCTTCCTTAATGGACAAGTAAATAGCCCCGCTTAGTTTTCTTATGGTTAAATGAGTATGACGGAATGAATCTCGGCCTTAGATAGTTTATCTAGCAATTTGAAGCACAAGACTCGTAACTATACAGAGAATGATTCGTTAAAAGGGATACTCCCCCGTTCTATCTATGAAGGACAAGCAAATAGCCACATCTCGTTTTCCAATATTTAAACGAGGGAAACGGAATGATCCAAGGACTTTGATAGGTTTTTGCACTATTTGATGTACAATACTTGTAACAAATCATAAAATGATTCGTTAAAATACGGCCCCACCTATCATTAATGGACAAGTAAATTGTACCGCGTAGTTTTTTAATGTTACTTCAATGGAACGATTCTTAGAGTAGGTGTTAGCTTTCCTCGCTATTTGATGTACATGTTGGCTAAATATTCACAGAATGATTCCTTGAAATAGATACAGTCCTGTACTTTCCTTAATGGACAAGTAAATAGCCCCATTTAGTTTTCCAATGGTTAGATGACTGTGTCGGAATGAATCTCGGCCTTAGGTAGTTTATCTAGCTACTTGAAGCACGAGACTCGTAACTATCCACAGAATGATTCATTTAAAGAGATACTGGCCCGTTCTATCTATGAAGGACAATTAAATAGCCTTATCTAGTTTTTTAATTTTTGACCAGTGCAACAGAATGATTCAAGTACTTTGATAGGTTCTCTTTTAACGAATCATTCTATGGATAGTTGCGAAGCTAGATAAACTATCTAAGGTCGAGATTCATTCCGACGTAGTCATCTAACCATTAGAAAACTACATGGGGCTATTTACTTGTCCTTCATTGTTAGAACGGGGCAATATCTCTTTTAACGAATCATTTGGTGGATAGTTACGAGTCTCGTGCTTCAAGTAGCTGGATGAACTATCTAAGGCCGATGACGTAGTCATCGAACCATTAGAAAACTACTCGAGCCTATTTACTTGTCGATTAATCTAAAGAACGTGGCTGTATCTCTTTCAAGGAATCATTAAGTAAATAGTTACCCATCATGTACATCAAATATCGAGAAAAGCTATCACACACTATGAATCCTTCAGCTAAATAAACATTAAAAAACTTTGTGGTAGTATTTATTTGTCCATTAACGATAGAGATGGGTCATGTAACTTTTAACGAATCGCTTTATGATTTGTTGCGAGTATTGTACATCAAATAGCGCGAAAACCTATCGAAGTCCTTGAATCATTCCGCTGTACTTATCTAAATATTAGAAAACTAGATGAGGCTATTTACTTATCCTTCATAGATAGAACTGGGCAGTATCCCTTTTAACGGCTCATTCTCAAGATAGTTATGAGTTTAGTGCTCCAAATTGCTAGATAAACTATCTAAAGCCGAGATTCATTCCGAATCAGTCTTAGATAGTTTTTCTAGTCTTCTAATAGTTAGATGAGTACATCAGAATCATTCTCAATCTTATATAGTTTTTCTAGCTATTTATAGTGCAAGACCGGTAACTATCCAAGCAATGATTTGTTAAAAGAGATGTTGGAAAAGTAAATAGCCTCATCCAGTTTTCTAATATTTAGACGAGTACAACAGAACGACTCAAGGTCTTTGATAGGTTTTCACTCTATTAGATATACAATAATTGAAACTAATCATAAAATGATCTGGTAAAAGATATATGACCCTTTTTATCATTAATGGAAAAGTAAATAGTGCCCCACGGTTTTTTAATGGTTATTCAACCGAATAATTCATGGGGTTAGATAGCTTTTCTCACTATTTGAAGTACAAGATGGGTAACTATTCACGCAATGATTCCTTGAAAGAAATACACCCTCGTTCTTTCCTTAATGGACAAGTAAATCGCCCCATGTAGTTTTCTAAAGATTGGTTAGATGAGTACGTCGGAATGAATCACGGCCTCAGATAGTTCGTCTCGCTATTTATAGTGCAAGACCTGTAACTATCCACACAATGATTTGTTAAAAGAGATACTGCCCCATTCTATCTATGAATGACAAGTAAATAGCCTCATCCAGTTTTCTAATATTTAGACGAGTAAAACAGAATGACTCAAGTCTTTGAAAGGTTTTCGCATAATTTGATATACAATACTTGTAACAAATCATAAAATGATTTGTTAAAAGATATATGCCAAATTCTATCGTTAATGGACAAGCAAATAGTACCGCACAGTTTTTTAATGGTTATTCAACCGAATGATTCATAGAGATAGATAGCTTTTCTCACTATTTAAGTACAAGATGGGTAAGTATTTACGCAATGATTCCTTGAAAGAGATACACCCCCATTCTTTCCTTAATAGACAAGTAAATAGCCCCGTTTAGTTTTCTAATGGTTAGATGAGTACGTCGGAATGAATCTCGGCCATAGATAATTTATCTAGCGATTTGAAGAACTAGTCTCATAACTACCATGGAATGATTAATTAAAAGATGTACTGTCCCGTTCTATCTATGAAGGACAAGTAAATAGCCTCATCCAGTTTTCTAATATTTAGACGAGTACAATGGAATGATTCAAGGACTTTGATAGGTTTTTGGGGTATTTGATGTACAACACTCGTAACAAATCATAAAATGATTCTTTAAAAGATATATGTACAATTCCATTGTTAATTGACAAGTAAATAGTACCGGTACAATTTTCTAATATTTATTCAACAGAATGATTCATCGAGTTAGATAAGTTTCTCGCTATTTGAAGTATAAGACGGGTGACTATTCACACAATTTCTCCTTGAAAGAGATACACCCCCATTCTTTCCTTAATGGACAAGTAAGTAGCCCCATGTAGTTTTCTAATGGTTAGACGAGTACATCGAAATCAATCTCAACCATAGATAGTTTATCTAGTGATTTGAAGCACCAGTCTCATAACTGTCCACAGAATGATTCGTTAAAAGAGATACTACCCCCTCCTATCTATGAAGGACAAGTAAATAGCCTCATCTAGTTTTCTAGTATTTAGACAAATACAACAGAATGACTCCTGGACTTTGATAGGTTTCCACACTATTTGATGTACAATACTCCTAATTAATGTAATTACTCACAAAATGATTCGTTAAAAGATATATGGCCCTTTCTACCAATAATGGACAAGTAAAGAGTGCCACATAAATTTTTACTAGTTATTCAACGGAATGATTCATGGAGTTAGATAGCTTTTTCCGCTATTTGAAGTACAAGACGGGTAACTATTCACGCAATGATTCCTTGAAAGAGATACAACCCCGTTCTTTCCTTAATAGACAAGGAAATAGCCCCATATAGTTTTCTAATGGTTAGATGTGTACGTCAAAATGAATCTTGGCATTTGATAGTTTATCTAGCTATTTGAAGCACAAGACTCATAACCATCCACAGAATGATTCACTAAAAGAGATACTGCCATGTTCTATCTATGAAAGACAAGTAACTAGCCTCATCTAGTTTTCAAAAATTTAGTTGAGTACAACAGAATGATTAAATAACTTTGTTAGGTTTTTGCGCTACTTGATGTACAATACTCGTAACAAATCATAAAATGATTCGTTAAAAGCTATATGGCCCCTTCTATCTTTAATGGATACGTAAATAGCACCGCGTAGTTTTTTAAAAGTTATTCTATGGAATGATTCATAGAGTTAGATAGCTTTCTCATTATTTGAAGTACAAGACGGGTAACTAAATGATTCTTGCAAAGAGATACAGCCCCGTTCCTTTCTTAATGGACAAGAAAGTAGTACCGTGTAGCTTTCTAATCGTTAGATGCATTAGATGCATACATCGGAATCATTCTCAGCCTTAGATGGTTTTTCTAGCTATTTGTAGTACAAGACTTGCAACTATCAGCGGAATAATTCATTAAAAGAGATATTGCCCCATTCTATCTATAAAGGACAAGTAAACAGCCTCATCTTTTCTAAGATTTAGACGAGTACAACGGAATGACTCAAGGACTTTGATAGGTTTTCACGCAATTTTTTAATGGTTGTTCAATGGAATGATTCATGGAGTTAGATAAATTTGTCGCTGCTTGAAGTACAAGACGGGTAACTATTCACGCAATGATGCCCTGAAAGAGATACAACCCCGTTCATTCCTTAATGGACGAGTAAATAGCCCCTTATAGTTTTCTAATGATTAGATGAGTACATCAGAATGAATCTCAGCCTTAGTTAGTTTATCTAGCTATTTGAAGCACAAGATTCGTAACTATCCACAGAATGGTTTGTTAAAAGAGATACTACCCCGTTCTATCTATGAAGGATAAGTAAATAGCCTCATCTAGTTTCTAATATTTAGACGAGTACAACGGAATGATTCAAAGACTTTGACAGGTTTTCACGCTACTTGATGTACAATACTTGTAATTAATCATAAAATGATTCGTTAAAAGATATGTGGCCCTTTCGATCATTAATGGATAAGTAAATAGCACTGCGTAGTTTTTTAATGGTTATTCAACGGACTGATTCATAGAGTTATACCTATATTGATAAGTAAAATACATATAATAAGTATAACAGGTAAAATCAATGATAATATAAAGTTGAGTATAAAGTGGGGTGCACTCCCAAATTATACTACAATTTCTAATTAAAATCATGAGCCAATTAAATTACCACTTGAGCCCAAAAATGCTTCATTACAAGTAAAGAAGACTAAATAATTGATTCATTCTCAAGATATGAAGAAAATTCACTCAACACAACCAACTTTTATAAAAGATGCAAAACATGAAATATTTTACACAAACCGACCAAGCATTTTTGACCAAAGAAAACATGAGAAAGTCTTGAATTTTTCTCAAGTGATATTTTGGCATATAAAATTATTGATATCTGTCTAGCTCCCTTTAAAATTTCAAGTAAAACGGAGGTTGTTTGAGCTAGACGATAAGGGGCTGTATTTAGCATAAAACAGGGGACAAATCTGCCACAACATGATTCAAGCTTGGGTAACGTGCCAGAATTTTGAACTTTCCCTGAGCTATCTTTTGACACATGAAGGTAAACATGTTGGTCTAGCTTTCCACAAAATTTCAGGTCAAACAGAGATCGTTTGTGCTAGATGATTAGTGGCCGAAATTGGCTACAGTCTGGGAGGAACAGTGGGCCATAGTTTGCAAACCGCGGTTCACCACGGGCTACAGCAAGCACCAAACCGCGGCTGGGTATGGTTGGTTGCATGCAGCAGTCAAGCGCGATTTTGTCATCTTCTTCATTTTTTTTAAGAGCTAAAAACAACCCATGTATGAATGCAATGAAAATTATGGGTCTCTAAGTGAGGCTAAGAAATATATGCTAGGAATTATGAATGATATAACAAAAATTGATCAATATAAAACAAGAAATTAAATGTGCCTAAAACTAATGCAACGCAAAAATTAAAGCCAAAGAAAGGAAAAGGGATAGAGAATGGGCTGCCTCCCATTAAGCGTTTGTTTATAGTCATTAGCTTGACTGTTTAGCCATCCACTTCAAGGAACTTTAAATGACGCTCTTCACAACTTGCCAAACATGCCAATATTGCCTTTGATTGTCTTCCCGATTAAGCTCCAAGCTTTAATGTTGCCCTTCTCAAAGTCATATGACTTAGTTTGATTGTCCAACTCTAATTCAAGTATGTAAACTTCAACCAGTTCATTAGATCCCATGACAAAATCAATTGAACCATTAAATTTGTAAGGGGTTTCACCGATCTCTTCAATTTCATTGCTCATCACTTCTTCATGTTCGTCAATTGAAATCTCATACTCCCTCTCATCTTGATTTTTTCCATAGATGGTTCATTGTTCTTTTCTAACTCTTCCATCGTTGTAGGTGCCAATTCAATTGCTTCTTGATTTTCTTGAACCCATTTATTTATCTCAATTTTGCAAAGCCTAAGGTTCTCCATCTTGAGTTGAAATAGGCTGTTGAGATCTTCTAATGGTGGTTCCCATTGATCAGCATAGTTGAACTGTTGATAAACCAATCGTTCCTTTAAAGCTGAACAAATCCATTCCTCATCAGTGGGCGTTAATGCTGACGTGGGCATGTCATCCTCATAAATCGCAACTAATTTAAACTTTCCACCATTCTAACTTTTTGTTCATTGAGGAATATTGCCAGAGGCCTATCTTCCTCATTGAGCTCTGAGAATCTCTTATGCCATGCCATGTTGTTGATCTCCTAATATTTTTTCGTTCCTTGACAGTAATAAAACAACGAAAAACAAGTAGATCAATTGGAAAATCTAAGGGAAAAAATAAAAATAAAGCTAAAATCAACTAAAGCAAAAACAAGTAGAAAATTCAGTCCCCGACAAGGCGCCAAAAACTTCTTGTTGAGAACAAGTAGATGGATCATTAACGCATAATATAGTGATGAATAGAGTGTCGAATCCCACGATAACTGAATCTACTAAGTTTCACTTTAATTGACCTTGACTTTAATTAAAAGAAAACACACAATAAGATTTGATAAGTAATTTTAAAGGGAAAATAAAAGCTAGATGAAAAAATAAATAAAATTATGCACAAATATGAATACACGAAAGTTCTAGGATTCCCAAATCCACACCGTTCACATGATTACTTCTTAGTACTCAGGGTTGAAAATCAATAATCCAATATTATTCAAAAATCCTCTCTCGATAGTCATCCAAATCTATACCTATACATGGGATTAGTTATCTCTAATTAACCTTCGAACATATGGTACGCATTAATCCACTGTGATTATTTTTTAGCGATTTCATAAAGTATAATAGTATCTCTATCTCTTATAGGGCCCTATGTCGTTCATTACCATATGCTGAACTCATGAAGACTCTCTCGAAAACAACATGAATCACAAAACTCAATCTAAAGGTGATCAAGCATCAAATTAGAATAAAGGAATAATGAACAATCAACCCAACAAACAAGAATAATAGCAAAAACGAATACTATAAATTAGTCCTGAAAAAAGAGGTTTCATCGTTAACCTTAGCAAAAAACAATTAGCCTAACATCATACGAGAAAGTGAACAACTGTAAAGGTAGGATTCTTGCGACAGCTCCCGATCAATTCCTTTCGGCCACCACAGTATGTCCCTATGGTCGTCCCTCCGTTTTAGTCCCTCCTTTTCCTTTGGCTCTTCCTTTTCAATTCCTTTTTATATCTTGATTTCAAACCCCTTTTGAAGGCAAGCTCCACGTGAACTTGGACTCCAAGTTTCAACTCTTTGACTTTTCATGCAAAAATTAAATCACAAATCCTCAACTTTCCAAACTTGTTCACATTAGTCCTTCAAGTTTCAAGCTTCATGAGAAGTGTTTTCCTTAGTTACTAAAAAAAATTGCATCTCAAGCCCCTTTTCTTCTTTTTCTCCACCAATCGCTTGAAATCGGGTTCAAATCTAAAAAGAAGCATAAATATACACAAACTAAGTAGAATCTTGACAAAAAAAAGGTCAAAATCTAGTTTTAATAGCCTGAGATAAGTGTAAAATTAGACTTATCAAATTCCCCTAAACTTAAACCATAGTTCATCCTCGAACAATAAAAATTAAAACAAACAACTAAACACAAAAGGATCAAAAATAATACGTTAAAAAAATCTTGCCAACTTTCTAACTCATATAATCCTCTACTTGTAATAGAGCATTACCACCAAAAGAAAACTTGTCCGTTATTCGAGCAACGAATATGCACAGTCAATACCACCATCATACATCTTTGGTTGGGTATCCCAAACCACAATAGTCAAATATATCCTTACACTCTCGTGAGAGGCACACATCCCCCCAAACTTATTTTTTTCACTTCCCTTTTTTTTTCATGAGGGTATTTGCTATAAGGTTTGAAAATCTCACCTCTCAATGAAGTACCAACTAGGCTTAGGTCATACCGTCAAAATACTAACTTAGTCAATGAGGCTTCTCCCAATTTTTGAAGGCCCCAACTTTCCCAACATCTACTAGGTAATAAAACCCACTAGTTATCTACATCCCCAAAATTTGAAGTATAGCCTTGCTTTTATGATTCTCCCATTTTTTTCTCTCTCACTTTTTTCATGTCATTGTTCTTTTTTTCCTAAATTTCTCATTCATTTTCTGGTTTTTTCCTGAGATTTCATTTTTTTCTCCTTTTTTGGTCAATTACCTCATATGTCTTATGTACAATCCATCTTTTCACTGGGCTTTCTATATAACTCTTGTAGCGAGCTTTGGACCGATGACTCCCGATTCAGTTGACCCAGGGCACAAGATTTGAAAGACCCCCTAAGGACTTAATTGCTTGAGTCACACAGGCTTCGAAGAGTAGTAAAGACATATCGACGGCATTCTTTTCTCTCTTTTTTCCCCTTTTTTTTCACACATTTATGCAAGACTTGAGATAGGGATGAGACCGCTGACATCTGGTCATTGCCTAGCTTCTAGTAGTTAGCTGAAAACACTCCACACAAATTTTTCAACGTACACAGAATTCACACCAACCTTCCTAGTGTCCCTAAGGCTTAGCCTCTCCCAAACTTAGACTTGAAAATAGGTTTGACAAATAAGAATAATAGAAAGGGTAAGGTATTCTATGTTTTTCTCCTTAAATGACTAGTATCTATTATACAATTCATCCAACCAATGTCTCGCTATTTGAAGTACAAGACGGGAAACTATTCACGGAATGATTCCTTGAAAGAGATATAGCCCCTTTCTTTGTTAATAGACAAGTAAACTGCCCCCGTTCAGTTTTCTAATGGTTAGATGAGCACACCTGAATGATTCTTAACATTAGATAGTTTTTCCAGCTGTTTGAAGTACAAGACGCGTAACCATCTAGGGAATGATTCGTTAAAAGAAATATTGCCCCGTTCTACCTTTAAGGGACAAGTAAATAACCCCATCTATTTTTTCTAATATTTAGATGAGTACAACGGAATGATTCAAGGCTTTGATAGGTTTTCATGCTATTTCATGTACAATACTCGTAACTACGTTAAAAGATATACGACCCTTTCTATCTTTTGTAGAAAAGTAAATATCTCCGCGTAGTTTTCTAATGGTTATTCAATGGAATGATTCGTGGAGTGCTTTTTCACTACTTGAAGTATAAAAACGCTAACTCTTCACAGAACGATTCGGTAATAGAGATATTTCCCCATTCTTTCCTTAATGGACCAGTAAATAGCCCTGTGTAGTTTTCCAATGGTTAGATGAGCACACCGGAATAATCCTTGGCCTTAGATAGTTTTTCTAGCTATTTGAAGTACAAGATGTGTAACTATTTATGGAAAGATTCATTTAATGATATATTGCCTTGTTCTATCTATAAAAGACAAGTAAATAGCCTCATCTAGTTTTTCTAATATTTAGATAAGTACAACAGAATGACTCAAGGACTTTGAAAGGTTTTCATGAAATTTGATGTATAATACTCATAACTAATCATAAAATGATTCATTAAAAGATATATGACCCGTTCTTTCTTTAATAGACAAGTAAATAGCCCCGTCTAGTTTTCTAACAATTATTCAATAGAATGATTCTTGGAGGTAGATAGCTTTTCTCGCTATTTGAAGTACAAGATGGGTAACTATTCACGAAACGATTGCTTGGAAAAGATATAGCCCTTTTCTTTCCTTAATGGGCAAGTGAATAGCCCCGTGTCATTTTCTAATAGTTAGATAAGTACAAAAGAAAGATTTCTCGGCCTTTGATAGTTTTACTAGCTATTTGAAGTAGAAGACTCGTAATTATCTATGAAATGATTTCTTGAAAGAGATATTACCGCGTTCTATCTTTAAAAGACAAGTAAATAGCCTCTTGAAGTTTTCTATTGGTTAGATGAGTGCAATAAAATGATTTTCGAATTGAAGATAGTTTTTTCTCTATTTGAAGTGCAAGACTCATAACTAATCAAAAAATGATTTGTTAAAAGAGATATAGTCCAGTTATTTACTTAATGGACAAGTAAATAGACTCATGTAGTTTTTTAATTGTTAGAAATTGTTAGATGAGTACAACGAAATGATTTACTGGCTTAGATATTTTTTCAAGCTATTTGTAGTACAAGACGCGTAACTATCCATGGAATAATTCGTTAAAAGAGATATTACCCCGTTCTATCTTTAAAGAACAAGTAATAGCCTCATCGAGTTTTTCTAATATTTAGATGAGTACAACAGAATGATTCAAGGACTTTCATAGATTGTCATGATATTTGATGTACAATACTCGTAATGTGACATTCCAAATTTTATTTACCTTTTTTTCCACACAGTTACCTAAACTTAAGAACTAATTATATATGGACCAAAAGTTAAACGTGGAATAATCAAGTCAAAGTCAAATTTGGATTAAGATGCACTAATTCAATTCTTAAGGTTACCATTTAAACAATTAAATAAGTTGGGAGTTTATATGGAGTCATATTATAAGTTTGGTAGTTTAAATGAAGTAAAGTATGGAGTTAGGGACCTAAATGAAGCAAGCAAGAAGTTGGGGACTTTGGGTACAATTTCCCCAAATATATAGATATTTTTCTTGGATTTGGGCCATTACAAACAAACAAAAACAGAGAGAGCCGAAAGAAGGAGTGAGAGACGAGGGTCGGGGATGAAATGGGGGGGAAAAGGAAGAAATTGGGAAAATTGGAGAATTGAAGAAGCACAACAAGGAACTATCACTATATGTAAGTACTTCTCTCTTTGAAGCCTTGATTTTATATAAATTTTTAAGGTTTAGATTTCTTCTAGTGTTAAGAAATTTTTATAGAATTGAGTGGTTGATTATGATTTAGTCTTTCTATAAGTTTAAATGGCGTGAAATTTTTGTTGGACATGAAAATAGCAGCATACAAGGCTTATATCAAATTATGTAGAGTTAGTATAATTTCATAGTTTATGAAGGAAAAATTAAAGCTGAAATTTTTGAAAGAAGTATTCTTTGGAACTTTAAAGTGAATTCCATAGTAGTTGTTAATCAAATGAAGTTTTTGGAATAACTGGGCTAAGATTATATTATGTATTTTGTCTCTGCCTGTTAACTTTAGAAGGTCATAACTGATAGTATAAGTTGAATTTTAGCAAGATACAAGTTGTAAAATGATCTTCTATGAGTTCTCTACCATCTAGAATTTGAATGACACCATTTGAAGATCGGTAGGAGTTTTTATGACATGTTTTGTGAAGATGGACAGTGTGGACCTGAGAACAGATTTCTAGGAGATGGAAAAAATATTTTGGTGTTCCCAACTTAGTTTTCTTGACTCAATTTTATATATGATGAACTTATATAAGTTTTCTACCTTCTAGGAGAATTTCATAAACCCAGGACACCGTTCCTAATTGTAAAATGGTTTTGAATGTGCATTGCCCAAACAGAAAATTTAACAATCGTTGTTTGAAGAGTCGAACTAAGTCTTAATTCAATAAGTGGTGGACATGTTTGACGAAAGAGTTTAGCTAAGAGTGGAAATGAAGAACTAATGGGTTGTATAATCTTTAGTAATTATTGAGCTTTCTAATTTAGTATATAGTGATAAAAATGATTACTTAAATTGGAAATGAATATTACTCTGTGAACAAAGGAATTAGACGTTAAGTAGTATTTTTATATAATGTCACAGGAAATGATAAAGATTAAACGGAAATGAAACATGAAAGGAGCTACATTGCTACTTAGCCGGTGAGTGGAATTCTTCTCTTCTTACTTTCTAAATGAAAATTTATTATGCTTTGATTTCACATGAATTTGAAATGTTTTATGATCACCATGTATTTCGATGAAATTTCACAAAAGTTGACATTTTCTTTAGAAAAATTCATGTGAATTTTTTTATGTGAAATAATTCCTATGATTTGTAGAGAAAATACTCAATTGGAAATGTGGTTTATGATGTATTAAAACCCTCAAATATGTATCCTATGTTATGAATATGCCGCCTATGAGCAAAGGGGACTAGGCTCGAGCTGATAAGATGATTGCCGCCCAGGCAAAGGGGCCTATGGCTCAAATTGGTTGTTGCGCCGCATAGGGCGAAGATGTATGACCTAAGCTGGTGTCTATGCACGCGTGACATAATATGACTAGAGTTACATGATGAGATGAGAATATGGAAACTTTTTGGGGTGAATTTTAGGGTAAATTTCACAAAAGGTCCCCAACCTTTGTACTTAGAATTACCTGGGTCCCTAACCTTTTTTTAGTGCACTGGGTCCTCATCCTTTCATAAATACACACAACAAGTCCCTACTGACGGAATCATCCAAAATTCCGTTAAGTGGTTGATAAGATTACCTTTATGCCCTTATCCTTTAAATTAAAATAAAAAAAGAATTCAAATATAAAAAAATATAAAAACAAAAAGGGAAAAAGAAAAAAAAAAGGACTAAAGGGGGGAGGCCACCTCCCTCCAAACTGCCATTTCCGGTAGCGAAGTCACTACTAGAAATGGCAGTGATTCTGAATATTGCTCAATGTCCTAACTGTTCACGGAACGTGAGAAGCAGATTATTAATCATATGCTTCCAGAAGAAATTCTTCATTGCCAGAAATGGCAGCTGGGGGGTCTCCTCCCCTTCTCTGCCTTTTCCAACAGATGAAGTCTCCCCTCCCCACTGCCATTTCCTACAGTCATGCCAGAAAAGGCAGAGAAAGGGGGGAAGTCTCCCCCTTTCTTTCTCTGCCTTTTCCTATAGGTGAAAGGGAGAAGACTCCCCCCTACCTACCATTTCCGGTAGTGAACTTCACTGCTAGAAATGTCAGTGAGGAAGGGAGGATCTACTGGAAAAGGAAGAGAAACGGGAGAGACCCCTCCAACTGCCATTTCCAGTGGTGAAATAGCCCCACTATTCGAAGTACAATACTCATAAGTAATCATGAAATGATTCTCTTAAAGATATATGGCATGTTCTATCTTTTAATAGACAAGTAAATAGCCCCACGTAGTTTTCTAATGATTATTCAACAGAATGATTCATGGAGTTAAATAGGTTTTCTTGTTATTTGAAGTACAAGATGTGTAACTGTCGATGGAATGATTCCTTAAAAGAGATATAGCTATGTTCTTTTCTTAATAGACAAGTACGTAGCCCATGTAGTTTTCTAATGATTGGATGAGTATAGCGGAATGAATCTTGGCCCTAGATAGTTTATCTAACTATTGAAGCATGAGACTCGTAACTATCCACGGAATGATTCATTATATTGCCCCGTTCTATCCTTAAAAGACAAGTAAATAGCGTCGTCTAGTTTTCTAATACTTAGACGGGTACAACGGAATGATTCACAGACTTTGACAGGTTTTCACGGTATTTGTTGTACAATACTCATAACAATTCATAAAACGATTCGTTAAAAGATATATGGCTTGTTCCATCATTAATGGACAAGTAAATAGTACCATGTAGTTTTGTAATGGTTATTCAACCGAATGATTCATGGAGTTAGATAGATTTTCTCTCTATTCGACATACTAGACGGGTAATTATTCGCGCAATGATTCCTTGAAATAGATACAACACCGTTCTTTCCTTAAGGGACAAGTAAATAGACCCATGACGTTTTCTAATGGTTAGATGAGTACGAGGAATGAATCTCGACCTTAGATAGCTTATCTAGCTGTTTGAAGCACAAGACTTGTAAATATCCATTGAATGGTTTTTTTAAAGAGATATTGCCCCATTCTATCGATGAAGGACAATAAATAGCCTCAGCTATATTTAGACGAGTACAGCGGAAGGATTCAAGGCCTTTGATAGGTTTTCAGGGTATTTGACATACAATACTCATAACAAAATCATAAATCGATTCATTGAAAGATATATGACCCGTTCCATCATTAATGGATAAGTAAATAGTACCATGCAGTTTTTTAATGGTTATTCAACCAAATGAATCGCGGAGTTAGATAGTTTTTCTCGTTATTTGACATACATGATGGGTATTATTCATGCAATGATTCCTTGAAAGAGATACAATTCTTTCCTTAATGGACAAGTAAATGGACCCATAAAGTTTTCTAATGGTTAGATGAGTACATCGGAATGAATCTCATCCTTAGATAGTTTTTATAGCTATTTGAAGCACGAGACTTATAACTATCCACAGAATGATTTTTTTAAAGAGATACTGCCCTGTTCTATCTTTGAAGGACAAGTAAATAGCCTCATCTAGTTTTCTAATATTTAGATGGGTACAACGGAATGATTTGAGGACTTTGATATGTTTTCAGGCAATTTGATGTACAACACTCGTTACAAATCGTAAAATGATTCATTGAAAGATATATGGCCCATCATATCTTCAATGGACATTTAAATAGCACTGCGTAGTTTTTTAATGGTTATTCAATGGAATGATTCACGGAGTTAGACAGCGTTTCTCGCTATCTGAAGTGCAAGACAGGTAACTATTCACGCAATGATTCCTTGAAAAAGATACAACCCCGTTCTTTCCTTAATGGACAAGTAAATAGCCCCCTAAAGTTTTTAATGGTTAGATGAGTTTGTCGGAATGAATCTCGGCCTTAGATAGTTCATCTAGCTATTTGAAGCACGAGGCTCGCTACGATTCATGGAATGATTCGCTATATTACCCCGTTCTATCTTTAAAAAACAATTAAATTACCTCATCAAGTTTTCTAATATTTAGACGAGTACAGCGGAATGATTCAAGGACTTTGATAGGTTTTCATAGTATTTGATGTACAATACTCATAACAAATCATAAAATGATTCGTTGAAAGATATATGGCATGTTCCGTCGTTAATGGACAAGTGAATAGTACCATACAGTTTCTTAGTCGTTATTCAACCGAATGATTCATGGAGTTAGATAGCTTTTCTCACTATTTGACACACAAGACGGGTAATTATTTATGCAATGATTCCTTGAAAGAAAGATAACCATGTTCTTTCCTTAATGGACAAGTAAATAGACCTGTGAAGTTTTCTAATGGTTAGATGAGTCTTCCGATCTGTCAAATTGAATCTCAACCTTAGATAGTTTATCTAGCTATTTGAAACACGGGACTCGTAACTATCCCACGGAATGATTCATTATATTGCCCCGTTCTGTCTTTAAAAGACAAGTAAATAGCCTCTTCTAGTTTTCTAATACTTAGACGAGTACAGCGGAATGATTCAAGGACTTTGATAGGTTTTCGCGGCATTTGTTGTGCAATACTCGTAACAAGTCATAAAACAGATC